>OZ014523.1:482876611-482935490 GCA_963966055.1 Lathyrus aphaca
TTGAAGTTCATGTTGGTGTTTATGTTATATGTTTCTATTTTTCTTAATTTACATAGGCACAGACGATTTGACAAGCACCTCTCATACAACCTCTACTAAAACAATTCGACGTCTTTTCTCGTAGATACTATGTTATGAGACATATGTTAAATATTATCTCTGAAAGCATTATTGGTTCATGGTTTAAGGTATTAACTTTATCCATATACATGAAATTTATTTATATTTGTTAAGTTAATGTTCTTGTTATTAGCTTGTCATAACTTAAATTTTGCTCAAATTATAGGCGTTTAGCAATGAAGCACCATAATCACAAGAGGCTATAGATGACATTCGATCACGGTGTGTTGGTGTCTTTCTTTCTTATTATGAATCTCAATACCACTAGTTTTTCTTGGTTGTTGTAAGTATTGTATAGAGGTTTTGTCATTTTAAGTGCAAATATGTATATGTTCTCTTTGTATAGGATTTATGTATCCCAAATGCCATTATAGGTATTATAAGCATTATATGATTCAATTTTCAAATATGTATAGGTTCTTTTGGTGTACCATTTTTGGATATGTGTACATTTTATTTTGTAAACAATGTAAATTTAGTATTATGTATTTATGTTTTGTATAAAATAAAATGATCTGATTTTGTCACAAAATTTGTAGTTTTGGTGTACAAAAAAATTATACAGACCAACCAAAATGAGATTTAAAACAAATTATAAATGACTAAAAAAATAGGTTATATCCCTCGGTTATTATTTAAAGCCGGCATAAATATTGATCTTTTTCCCGCGATTATTCGAAAAACTTTGAGGTATGTGATGTGCGTTATATAGTTTTGAAAATTAAAAAAAAATGTTGTTGGAGATCGAACCAATGACAATTTCAACTATCCCTCGATTATTCTGAAAACGAGAAATAAGATGGTAAATTTTTATATCGCACTTCGTTATCTCGTTTGTGTAACCGAAATAAAATCTCTTTCAAATCTAAAGATAGATTTTTTTAGTAATGTTATACATGTGATATGAGAATGTTGTACATGATATCTTATCATGTTTTAATTTAGTATTTGATCAGACATTATTTAGTTAGCCATGAAACTCATCATATATTGCATCTCTTGTTAAGAATTTCATTAGTAGGATAAGATGAAAAAGAATTAATGATTTAATCATAGAACATATATTTTTAAATACCAATAGTAAAAAAATTGTATTGAAATGAGAATGTAAATGTGATTTATTCATCTCTAATTAAATATAATTTATTAAAGATATATGGGTTGGTTGGATTGGGTTTTGCCTTATTCAACCTATTCAAACTTTAATGAATTTAGTTCTTCATCCAACCCACAATTTTATTGTTAATTCAAATTGACTCGAACCGACCTGTTTATTTATAGATTAGGTTGGGTTAGATTCGTTGGTTGTGTTTCAAATTAAAAATATATTTTAGGATTCTTTTTGTCAGTTTAAAAAATATATATAACACAACTCTATACATTATACTCATTTATATCACTCAAGTTCAATGAAACACAGCATATAATATCTAATAAAATTCATCAATACAACACAACACTTGATAATAATATAAAATTCAACAAAACGCATTATTTCCATAAAATACATAAATTGAAAATGATACAAAAGATAATAAAAAACTTGATCCAATAACATGGAGAATAATTTTTTTTGAAATAATAATAAAAATTATTTAAAATTACTAAAGTCTCATGGTTGGATTCACAGGTCCGCGGATTGCTAAAGTCAAACTCGATATCCAAATCAAAATTATATGAGTTGTTATGATTTGGGTTGAATATACTCATAAATAAATGGATTCGAGTCATTTATGAGTTTGTTCTATTTGAATTAGCATATTTGTGGGTTGACCTGTATCCATGAACACTCCTATAATTTATGCATCTTTAATTAAAATAAAAATGAATAAAAAAAATAGACAAAGTCGGCGTTAAACATTTAATATATAGAAATTGAAATGAGAATATTTTTAAGTTATTATAAAAAAAAATTGAAGATTAATTAATTAATAGTTTTAATGATTTTAAAATATAAAAAATATATATATTCATCATTATTAATTACTTTCTTTACTTATTTTTTAACATTTCTTTAGTAATATATTATAAGATTTTAAGGAATTAATATTTTCAAAACCATAAATAATATGATAAACATAGTATAGTTAAATAATTGTATCCGGTTTGTTACGTGTACGCATTAGTCCTATAATCGGATAAATATTTACTTATTCTATCCTGTTCTATCTTATATCATTAGGACTATTAAAGCTTCTGATTTTAGTGATACATATTTGTTAATTATTATTATTATTATTATTTTATATATATTGGCAATTGTGGTTGGTTTAATTAATGTCAGTGAATGGTGCTGCTCATGTCTGCAAATAAAGCATGCAATATAATGCTGCAATATGTACTATAAGACTATGTGGTAAATCTACCTCTTCTTTTTGACCTTAACTCCTATTCCTATATATCTCCCTCCCCTCCTCTTTTCAATTCCTATCTCTACCCTTTCCTTCATCATGAACCTAGATGACAAAGTCACCATGGACTTGGTTCCTCCTTCTGATCAACACCTTTGTTACGTCCGTTGCAACTTCTGTAACACTGTCCTCGCTGTATGTAACCTAATTTCTTCACCTTTTATATAGCTTCCATTTGAAACATGAAACATGAAGCTATAATGTTGTTTGTTTCTTTGTTATATCTTATATAGGTTGGAATACCATGCAAGAGGCTACTAGACACTGTCACAGTAAAGTGTGGACACTGCAGCAACCTCTCTTTTCTCACAACAAGACCACCGAATTCCAAAACTCAGACTGTTGATCATACCCTCACTCTCCAGGGAATTTACAGTTGCAAAAAGGGACAACCGTCTTCTTCCTCGTCTTCTTCACCAACTACTTCCCCTGAGTCTTTGTCCCCTAAACCACCACCATTTGTTGTCAAACGTACATACACCATTATATTCTCTTCAAATAATATAAGATCCTTTTGTTTTTGTTAACTTTGTGATTATTTATTTTCCAGCACCAGAGAAGAAACACCGTCTCCCTTCTGCTTACAACCGTTTCATGAAGTAAGTGCAACAACAAAAAAAAGACTATTTTACTACTAGATAGTTACACTGTTACATTCCCTTACCCTGTATATTTTGTTTCTATAGCATATAGTATATAATATAAAGTGTGCAATTTACAAGAAAAATGAATATGATTTGATGTGTTTTGTATGACAGAGAGGAGATACAGCGCATCAAAGCAGCGAACCCTCAGATCCCACATAGAGAAGCTTTCAGTGCTGCTGCAAAAAACGTGAACAATTTTTTCACCATTATTTATTTTTTGTATAGGACAGTTTTAGGGTTATATATAGCACTGTTTTGAAATGGTAGAGTTGTTGAAATTTTCAAGATCAAGTATTATAGTCCTAATTTGTGCTACAAAACTTTATTACAGTGGGCTAGGTTCATCCCTAATTCACCAACCAGTTCACTTTCTGCAACTAAACGTAACACTGTAAGTATTTATTTATCAATATATTTTCTTGTTATAGTTTCATGCATATATTACAATTTTAATTTCTTTTGTGTGCAGGAATGAGAGATTTGGAGTAAAGTCATGATTTAGGAGTTTTAAATAAGTTAAGTTATTATAAATATTGCTAAGTTGTATTGTTGTGTTCTAATACCTTCAGTGTGGAGGATTTTATATGTTATAAACCAGTTTCATAATGGTTATTAGACTTTATATTATTAATATTTTATGTATCAAAATGTGTTTGGATATGGTCAAACTTAAAGACAAATTATAATGGAAATGGTTTCATTTGAAGTATCATCTCAGCCAGGATTTACTCCCTATTGATTGTAAAATACATATTCCTTTATTTATATAATTTTTAACAAAAAAAAAAAACTTTTTTTGTTTTTATATTATTTTAAGAATTACTTTTCTTAATGTCAAAAAATATATAATATCTCTTTATGTAAATATATAAATAATTTGAATAAATTACTAGAATTTTAAAAATTAGTAAAGATATATTATTTAAGAAATAGTTAATGCACTTTTAAAAGAAAATTTTATAAAATTATAAAGAAAATTCAATAAGATCATGTAGTAAAAGATGAAGAAAATGTATAGAATTGTAAAACGAAGTGAGTCATACAACTTAATTTGAATAAGTTTTTAAAAACTATTTTATAAATTAATTTCAAAAATAGTTTTGAAAAGAAAAAAAATTTGTAATCTTACTTTTAAAAATTGTTTTAAAATTGTATAATATTACAAATTTGTCATTAATAAAAAAGTGGAACATTTTTTTCATATTTTTCAAAAATCAAAACCTTTAAAATTTATTTTAGTTTTTTTTATTTTTTAAAAATGTTAAATAGAAAAATAAATTTTAAAAATAGTTATATAAAATTAGGCTAAAAAAGGTTATATTATTTTTAATTTTGAAAAATTCAAAAAAAGTATTACTAAATTAAATAAAACAGACCCTTAATATTTATAGTTCTAATGTCCTAATATTCAAGATAATAAATAGAAAGTTAAGTCTAGGTAGAAAACACAAAATGAATCTTATATTAGAAGATCTTCTGCATCATCCAACTAAAATCTCACTCAACTTGAAAGGAAGGGGGAGAGAAACCACAAGGGAGAGGCGTTTAAGAGAGGTAGAAACCACAAAATGAATCTTCGCAAATCCATAACGGTTATACACATGATAGATAATTTAATTTAATTATGTAACTGCCCCGAAGCATTGTAATAGCTTAGGAATTTCTCATTTTTTTGCCTTTAATTTTCCGCCATTTATTTTTATTTGATAATTGCATGGTTAGTAAATAGGAAGTGTCAAAACCTAATTGAAATTAATATGAATTTAGATAATTTAATTAAAAAGATTAAATACTTGAACATAATAACTCACACACGTAAGTCGATCTATGATTGTTGTCTGCACCTCCTAGGTTTACCCTTCTTAAAGTTGCCTTAATATGGTCAAGTCCCTCGAAAGTAGGTTGTCTTAAGCAAAGTCCCTCCATAAAATAAATCATCTAGTCCCTCCCAGATTTCTAAAAGATCAAGTCCCTACGAGGTTGCCTACGATAAATGATCTTGTCCCTTCGGTTTAAAAGATGATAGTCCCTCCCAATTTCTAAAGACACCCTTCAAGTTGCCTTCATTGACCATACGACAACCCTACGCCCGTCCCTTAATAAAATCCAAGGTAATGACTACCTATTCCTTAATAATAGGGACAGTCTTATCCTTGAAAGAACATACAAGAACATGAAAGACTTAGTCTAGGGTAGGTACCTCTAAGTTACTTGCTCACACATTCAAAAAATGCTTTTCACACCTCACTATTTTCAAACATCTTCAAAAACAAGGCTTTGTATACATCCATACGAGGATCATTAAAAAGTACTTAGACAAATTTCTAAATACACATACACTTCACACTTTCAAAACAATTAAGTGAGCTAAGTAACTAAGAGCCCATGGATAACCATGGATATAAAGGGTGCTAACATCTTCCCTTTATATAACCTATCCCCCGAACTCAAGTCTTTTAAAAATAGGTATTTCTTGTTCTTTTATGTCCTTTCCACATGGATAAAATAAAAGTCGGTGGCGACTCTTGCTATCCGCAACATTTATAGAAAGTCAGTTCTCCCACCGTGTTACACATGTCATTCATAGTTGCATACATTTGCATATTTTCAAGTTGGAGCGAATGCTCGATTCAAGTTGGCCTGAATTGGCAAATAAGTTGTTGATGCCTCGATAAACTGTCAATATTTCAAGTTGGGAGTTTACTCCAAATGGTACCACATGCATTTAAGTTGAGTCGCATCTGAGTTGCATTTTATTATGTTGTTAATCGCTATTGGTTGTAAGTTGTAAGTTGATGTTGCTTGTCGTGTGAGGTGGTGTGATTATATGAGTATCTTGCTTACATATTGATTATCGTATCCTATTTATGTTATTTGATATCTCACCCCTTCTGTTTGAATGTTGCCCTTTGTTGGTAACGTGCATGTAACAAAGAGTCCATTACTTAGTAGTTTCGAGTTGGTGTTTTTCGCTCTGATACGTAGCACTTTGGGGGGATGAACGCATGTTTTGTCTTTGTGACTTTTATTTAAGTTTATGAACTAGTTTTCAGTTGTTTTATGTTGAAAAAGCAAGTTGGAGTATTTTAATGTTGAATTTATTGACGTTGTTTAAAGTTGAAACTTGTTATTCCCCTGCGTTATTTTTCAAAGTAATTTATTAATGAAGTTTTGGTTATTGATTTAAAGTTGAAGAATGTGATATCCCATGTTGTTGATGAAATTTTATAACTCTGATTTGAATTATAAAGTCGGGTAGAAATGGGGTGTTACATATGGTGGTTAGGGTTTTCCCACATTGGCGAGAAGCCCTGTATAGTGGTGTTTATGGTGGTTTATAGTACATGCTCATGTGAAGTGAAAGGCTCTGTGTATATATTTGGCGCTTAGGTATAAGTGTATGGATTTGATCCTCCTTCTCCTCTTTAGGGAGAATTATTTATATATGTCATTTTGTGCCTTGGGTTTGGGAGACTGTTGACTACCTATTTCTCATGGAGTCGTGGTGAAACTCCTCTTGCATAAATAATAGGGGGATAACGGCACAATACAAGACATATTCCCCCAAGGCAAGCCCCCATGCTCTGAGGGGATGAGGCCTAAGCGACATCGCTCCGAGCGGGAATCCAATAGTCGCCCTTGTTACGGACCCTCACAAATATAACAATACACATTTCATCTTATTTTAGCTTAATTTAATTTTTAGTTCTAGATAATTATTTGTTATTTATGTCATATCTTACAAAAAAAAAAATTATGTGATGTGTTTGGTTTTTGTTGATAATGCATTCATGCGCTTTTTGTCCATTTTAGTTTATTTGATTATTAGTAATTATCTTATCTAAAATTTGTATCTCAATTGTTCAAAATTATATCTAAAATTGTGTCTATATTGAACTTGATTGCATTTGTTGTTTGATTTGTGCTCAATTGTTTAATTTATGTGAATTATGCATGTAACTAGTGTGATTATATGATGTTGTGGTTTCATATGTTTGTGTGCATATAAGTGTTATTTTTTGGCTTTTTCTCTTTTTGATATTTGTCAAATGGGAGATTTTACGAGATATCTATCAATTTTTATCCATGTTAAGTGTTAAATGAATGGGGGATTGAGAGCTCGTGGGATTATGAATCGAATTGCATGCTGCTTAATAATCAATCATAATGAAATCAAATCATATCTCAAATTTTCCAAACATTAAAAAAGGGAAGACAAAAATTTCTCCATCGGTACCAGTGAATTTTATTTGTGTATTTTGATGGGTTGCCACATTTTCAAAATTTCCAATTTATCATTTATTTGTAATTCGATTTTATCAATTTATCTATAATTTGATTTGATAGTTCATTGTGGTTATGTGCCTTGAGTTACCTTTTACACTCAATTATAATTGAATCCATTGCAATGTTTTTAAGCATTAACAAATTGGTCAAAGTCAAAAATATGTGTGCCTTGAATCAAAAGTTAGAGAGCTTAAAACTTTGTGTTTCTTAAGCTTGATTCAAATCATGGCTTTGGCTAATTTGAATCAAACATAAAATGGATTTTTTTGTATTTTGGCGCTATTAAGATTATAAGGATGTGTCTGATTCAAATCAAACCTTCTTGATGTGAATCATGTTTAGTTAAATCGGTGTAAACATCACTCTGAATGTGTCATTCAAGTCACTATTTAGAATCAAACAAATTGTTTCCAAAGTTTATCACTTTGATTAAATTTATTCTTTCATCTAATTCAAATCATAATTGTGTGATACTACACAAATTAATTTCTTATTTTCTCTCTTATTTTGTGTCTTAACTCTAGAACCAATATAAATCATTTTATGTTATTCTCTTCATATAATTAAAAAAATATAAGTTGAATAATAAAATAGATCATTGTTGAAGTCGGCGTTGTTCAAAAACATTGAAAATAATAAGCAAATAATATTTTCACATTTCTATAAAAGAAATATGAGTATCAATGGAAGAAGTTACAATGTTTTGATCTAAGAAATCAAATTGTTGTGATCCTCAACTTTAAAGATTAAGTGTGAGTGGAAGATACAAGGTACATTAGGGATTCTAATTTTTTTTTCTGAGGTTTTCATGTGTATCATATCGAATATTCGATATTGTGACTATAGTACTTGGAGACTGACTCCCACAAAGAGACAAATTATTTTCTCCTTCATTGAAGACTTCGATAGAATCAAGTGAAGATAGTTGTGGAACAAAGTTGGGAGTTTCCAAGATCCTCAATTATAAAAAATGGCTCGGACAAGGTATTTGAAGAGTTGAAGAAATACTGCTCTGAAACAGAAGGTTGAAGAAGAACTTTGTGTCTAGCAAAGAATCAGATTAAGCTCTAGTGAATATCTTGTGAATTTGGAAAAAAATTTGTGTTTTGCCAAAAGTGTTTGTGCTCTTATGGTTTGGTTCTTCATACATGAAACGTTTTATGTTTCTGGGTGTTTAAGCATCTAAGGAGTGGTAATGTTCTTAAGATGGCTCGTCCAACGTCAAAAAAGTGTTCCCTTCACCGGAACAACGTTCTAGACGGAGAATAACAACCAATCGAAGGTTGGTGGTGCAGGAACTTCAAAGTCCATTGGAGTAACCGCTCCTATTATAAGTTAAAATCGAGTTTCGATGAAGTTTCTAGAGTTGGTGATTCCCCCAAAACAAACAACCATTTTTCCAACTACTCCTAGGGTTACATAAAACATTATAGGATACCTTATGCCTTCTTTTCTTCCATGTTTTATATTGCCCCTGGTAGTAGGGAATATCCATATGGCATGCCAACTACAATGATGACAGGCTTACAATCTAATGCATCTACATATTCAAATAATGTAATGAATGTTGCATCTCCTCTTAATCAATACTTAGCATCGGGATCTGTTATCAACAATCCTATTCGAATAGCACAACCCCAAAAAGGATTAGGATATGTCCCTCAAGTTATGCCACCTATAACTACTAGTTTCCTCTTGGATATGAGGCAAAAAATAGATGATAGCAATCATAATATGGTAAATATGCTTACCTAAAAAATTGGTATAATGTTTAACCCTCTAATCCAAAACAAAAATCATACTTACCAACAATTACCACATCAAATGGGTCGAATTACATCAAATGGTGGATAGAGAGAGAGAGAGAGAGAGAACCAAGTGCAATAAAGGGTTATACCTCATCCAATCAAACAACCCATACCCAGGGTAGTCGAAAGGGACTATGTCGAAATGACCTAAAGGTAGTATTGGTCAATAAGAACCATGATGCAGGACAAGTGGTTAGAGGAGTCCAAGAAAACAATTTTGGGGGGAAATTAATATAATCAATGTGGTCGAACATATCCTAGACCAAAATGGTCTTAATGTTGGTCTTCATAGGCCGAATTTTGTTTCTTCCTTGTCTGAGTATGTATTGCAGATTAAACTCCCAATGGGTTGGGAAATCCCTAAGTTAACTAAGTTTGAAAATGATACTGGTGAATCCAAGGTCAAGCATATTTCTCGATATCAATCAGAGGTAGATGATTTGGCCAGTAATGAAAACTTAAAAATGAAATATTTTCCTAATTCCCTAACTAAGAGCGCTTTCACATGGTTCAATATCCTTCCTCCAAACTCTACATACAATTGGAATCAACTAGAAAGAGTACTCCATGAGAAATTCTATATGGGTCAGTAAAATATTATCCCAAAATAATTATCCGGCGTGAAGAGAAAATTATTTGAGTCGATAGATGACTATCTCATAAGGTTTAGGTTGATGATGGTGAGATGTTTTACTCAAGTTCCTGATCATGAGTTAGTCTAAATGGTTGTAGGTGGCCTAGACTATTAAATTAGGAAGAAGTTAGATACATAATACCTAAGGGATATGGCCCAATTAGTATATAGGATTCGACAGGTCGATCAGTTGAAGGTTGAGGGAGAAATTTGACACCTTAAGAGGGAGAAAGTTGCTTATGTAGAGACGGTTGAAAATGATCAAGAGATTAACATAGTTTTTAATGTGTCGAAGAAAATGAGTTTAATCTGGTAGAACTAAAGTAAGTTCTTCCATATGTTTGTGAGGTTTTAAGACCTGCAAATGGGAAACACCTCGTCCAGCCAAGTAAAAATGAAAACTTTATTCCAAAAACCTATACATTTGAAATAACTAAATGTGATGAGATCTTTGACCTCCTAATTGATGATAGTCAAATCATAGTGACGACAGGCCTAAAAACACCACCATTGGAGCAAAGAAAGAAAATAGGTTTTTTTTCATATCATTATTTTATTGGTCATAAAACGTCTCAATGTGTCCTTTTCATGGGATTTGGTGTGAAATACTTTGAAAGATGGAAGGCTGGAGTTTGGTGACAAACCCAAGCCTATAATGCAGATTGATTTAATTTCTATGAAAGTATAGGAAGTACCCTTTATTAAACTAGTAGATTCTATGATGGTCGACACTGGTGAAGTTCTCAACAAGAATGTAAAATAAGTGATCGTGTTGGACTACACAGAGAAAATGAAGGTGGTATACCCAATAGTTGAAGAAGAACTAATTGATTTTTTAAATAGGTGTAAACTCAAATGGTCTAAGGTGATGTTATTCCCTTGTTGCAATGTTGTTTTTGACAAGGAAGCTAATAAAGACTTTGAGAAAATCAAGCCCCACCAACCAAGGAAGGTTAATCAAGACAATCGAAGGACCCAGTTTGCTTTCGACAAATAAGGAGTTCCTTATAAGACATACCAGAACAGGACCTAAGTTCCACCCATTAATGTTCCTCTTGGTGAGTGGATTAGACCTACAGAAAAAACAAACATTAATCAACAAAAGTGGAGTTTCATAGAAGTTGGTGCAGGCTCGTTGTACCACAATAACTCATAGGTGTCAAAGAAGTATTCATATGCTTCTAAAAATTACCTGGGCAATAAACCTATGGTGAGGACCCAGGGGAGAATACACTAGTGCAAAAAGAAAGCGGCCTTTAAGGTTGCAGATTCGAGTAAGAGTGACAGTTCACAGATGATGACAGAAGTTCATATGGCGAAGAAACCTATGAGGGAAAGATTGTTTCCTCCTTTGCCAATAATAGTTAAAGTTAACGGGAAATATGCCATACAAAATGAAGATGAGAAGATGTTGAATGATAATTTTGATTTTGGATTAGAAGGTGAACTGGATATAATATGTAATATGATATATTTTCTACCCATAGAATATGACCAAATCACAGGTTAAATAAAGAAGAGGATGATGAATTTGCTTCAAAAATGGAAAATCATAAGCCTTTATGTTATTACGTAATGAATAATGGGTGAGTAGAGGAAGAAAAAGTTGTTTTTGAAATCCTGACGAATGTATGAAACAACACTTAAAGCCCTTCTTTTATTTGAGCTATGGTTTGTGACGCATGCATTAAAAAAGTCCTAGTAGATGGATGAGCGTAGGGGTGGAAGTAGGTCAGGCCGATAGCAGGGGCTTACGGCCTATGCCTACACAGGCTCATGTCAGCTCAAGCTTTTTTTTCTTAAATAGAAAAGGTCTAGGATTTTTTATAAGCCTATTTAGTTAAAAAGGTCAGGCCTCAGACCATGAAAAAAAAGCCTTATAAGCCTAACAGGTCGGCCTATATAAGTAAATATAAATAATTTTCTTATTATCATTATGTTATGTTTTGTACTTTGAACTAAAATACAAAAATAAAAATTGATTATCTTGAAGAACTTATGAAAATAAGATGAAAACACTTTATGAACAATGTTATAAGTTATTTTCATAAGTTATCTTAAATAAATTGTTTCACAAAACTTATGCTAATAGATAAGTTAAAATAAGTCAATGCAAACAAATTTAATTAAACATTATTTTAATTATTTATTTACATATGTCTAAAATAATAGGCTTTTATATAGGCTAACAGGCTAACCAGACCTTAGAAAAGATCAGGCTCAGCCCTAAAAATAAACTTATGACAGGCTACAGGTCAGACTTAGGCTTTGATATTTTTGGCAGGCCATGCTTAGGCTTGGCAAAGCCTAGCTCGACCCAGCCTATTTCCACCCCTTGATGAGTGGCAGTTAGCTTGATGCCACATTATTTATTAAAGAAAATTGTCAAGTTTGATACTGATTTAAAGCCTCGTAATATGGTTTCGTCTAACTATGAAGGCAAAAAAAAGTAAAGCTTTAGGAGTTATTCAGGTCGATATTATTGTGGGCACAACTATAAGACCAACATTATTTATGGTCATTCAGACTAAAACAAGCTATAATTTATTGCTTGGTCGGAAGTGGATTCAAGGTGTGGGGTTATTCCCCTTAACCTTGCACTAAAGGATTTCAATATGGAGATCATATGGCCTTGTGGAAAATATCGACACTGGATAAAGTTTTTTCTAACTGAGGTTGACCATATAGATAAGAAAAAATTTGATAATTAATTGGCAAAAATTTTACCATGTATGCTTGTTGGAACATGATTTTCCTTCCAGGGATATATGTTATATTTGATGAAGTTACATTCTACCCATAGGTTCATGTGGGAGTACAAGACCATCGGAGTACCAGATGGTCTGAAAACGATGATTGCGTCGAGCACACTTGCTCAAATTTTGGCCTATATGGATGAAAATAGAATAAAGGTGGCCTAAGAGGCTAGTTTCCAACAATGAATGGTGAACAAAGCCACTAGATTTGAAACCATTAAAACTGACGAGATTGGTGAGAACCCAATTTAAGGAGGCCAGGGGCTTGATTGTATTTACTATGATGAGCCTTTGGGATTCAAGAAAGATCCATTAGCCTAAAATAAGAGGATAAAAGCTCAAGATCCACTAAAAAGAGGTTTATTTGGGAGATGGAACAGTCAAGAAACCAACTTATATAAGCGCAAAGATTGATCCAAGCCTAAAGATTTAGTTTGTTGAGTTACTTAAATAATTTAGGGATTGCTTCGCTTGGGATTATGATGAAATGCCAAGACTCAATCGAGATTTGGTGGAGTTAAAACTGCAAATTCGACAAGACAATAGACCGCTAAAGCACATGCCAAGAAGATTTGCACCAAAAGTGATGGATGACGAAGACAAAAGAGGAAATTGCAAGGATTTTAAGGAACAAATTCATACGAGCTACAATGTATGTCGATTGGTTAGAAAATATAGTTCTTGTTATTAAAAAGAATGGGACTCTTAGAGTTTTTATTTATTTTAGAGATTTGAATGTTGATACTCCGAAAGATGAGTATTCAATGCATGTAGTAGAAATATTAGTCGATTCACTAGAAGGCTTTGAGTATTTAAGTCTTTTAAATTTCTATTCTATGTATAACCAAATTTACATTGTAGAAGAAGATGTGCCGAAAACATCATTTTGATGTCCTAAGACCTTAGGAACCTATGAATGGGTGGTAATTCTTTTTTTCCTGAAGAATGCTGGTGCAACATACTAAAGGGTAATAAATTTTATGTTTCAAGATTTCATTTAAACTTTTATACAGGTTTACATTGATGATATAGTTATCAATTCTTTGTCAAAAAATGATATTTTTGACAACCTTCAACAATCATTTGAATGAATGAGGAAATATGGATTGAAAATGAATCCATTAAAATGTGTTTTTGGTGTCCATGCAGGTGACTTTGTTGGATTTGTGGTTTAAAAAAGGCATAGAAATAAACAAAAATAAGATGAAAACTATACTCAAGACAAAATATCCAGCAAACAAGAAGAAGCTTCAATATTTGTTGGGCAAAATCAATTTCTTGAAAAGGTTCATATCAATTGTAAGTGGTAAAATAAAAGTATTTTCATCACTCATGTGTTTAAAGAAGGAAGAAGGATTCAAGTGGGGCCAAGAGCATCAAGGGCCTTTGATGAGATTAAGAATTATCTGATGAATCTTCCTATTATGTTGCCTCCTATGAGAAATAGATCTATGAAGTTTTACATTTATGCATGTGAACTGACAATATGAAGTATGTTGCCCAAGAGGATGATGATGGTATCAAAAAGCCATTTATTACCTTCGTAGTGTTTTAAAAGATGCAGAAACTAGGTACATCCCAATAGAAAAGCTATGTCTTTGTTTGTATTTCTCATGTACTAAATTGAAATTTTATATAAATCCTACATATGTTTTTTATACCCACTTTAATGTTATTTAGAATATGATGTTGAAACCTATTTTACATTGTCGAATTGGGAAGTGGGATTTGGCTTTGACTAAATATTCTCTAACATATTATACACCTTTAAGGGAAGTGAAAGGGAAAGTTAGTGTTGACTTTATTGTTGATCATTCAATAGTCGAAGTAACACAAAATTATGTTGGTCTAAAACTTTGGAGTTGTATTTTGAAGGTTCCAGACATAAAAATGGAAGTGGGATTCCAATTCTGATCATTTCTCCTAAAGAAATTCCAACTAAGTTCAAATTTCAAATCAAATATTTTTACTCCAATAATGAGGCGGAGTATGAAGTTTTAATTGCAGGCCTTAAGATTCTTAGACTTGGGGGGAAAAGGAGTCGAGATTATATGCGATTTAGAGTTGGTTGTGAAACAGTTGGCAAAAGTGTACAAATGCATCAAGGAGAATTTACTGATGTATTTTGTAAAATATAATTCATTGTTAAAAATATTTGATGAAGTTGTCATTAAATATGTCCCTCGGGTCGAAAACCAAGAAGCCATTGCTATGGAACAAATTGCTTCAGGCTACCGAATTTCTTAAAAGTAAATTGCAGACTTAATTGAAGTGAAGGAAAAGTTAATTTTGACCAATTCTTTCCCCTTAGATTTGTCAAAAAAAACTGGTGGGGTAATAAGGGTCGGAAGAATTAAAAAGATGTGGAGAAAATTTTGAAATTTTTGCCATTGACAATCTTTCGAATAATGGTTGGCAAAAATCAATTGTTGGATTTTTTGAGAATATAATAGGAACAACATATCGAAAAATCAAATACAATGAATTAAGTTATGTGATTGTTGGAAACAAGTTGTTTAAAAAGACTCCTGGAGGAATCTTGTTGAAATGCCTTAGTGAGAGTCAAGCTTATTTGGAAAAACATTATGTCCATAGTGGATCATGCGAAACTCATCAATCAGACCACAAGATGAAATGACTTTTATTTCGACAAGGTTTGCATTGGTCAACTATATTGAGAGAATGTATTGAAATTTCTATAGGTTGTCAGGATTGTCAAAAACATGCAGGTATTCAACATTTCCATGCAAGTCAGTTGCATTTAGAGGTTAGGCATTAGACTTAATTGGTGAAATTTAACATACATCATCCAAGGTTCATAGGTACAGTTTGGTTAGTATAGATTATTTTACCAAGTGGGCTTAGGATGTTCCTTTGATCATTGTTAATCAGGAAGAAGTAATAAATTTTATTCAAAATCACATCCTTTACAGGTTAGGAATTCTTGAAACTTTAACCACTAACTAAGGTGAAACTTTTATTAGTCGAAAGATGGTTGAGTTTGCTTCAGACTTGGGAATTAAACTATTAACATTTACCCCATATTATGCTCAGGTAAATGGCCAAGTCGAAGTAGCCAACAAAATTATAATAGTTCTAATTAAAAGGCAAGTGGTTCAAAATCCAAGGAGTTGGCATAAGACTTTAGACCAAATATTGTGGGTATGTCGAAATTCCCCTAAAGAGGCAATACTTCCACTCCATTTTGACTAACATTTGGTCATAATGCAGTCTTGTTTGTCGAGGTTTCTTTATTGTCAACTAGAATTCAAAGGCAAGTTGAAATTTCTCTTAACCATTATTGAAATATGATGTTAGATGAGTTAGTTGATTTAGATAAATAAAGATTAGATGCTTTGAACATTTGTATAAAACAAAGGAGCAAATAGCTAAAGTCTACAATAAGAAGGTTAAGTTGAATGCCTTTGCAGTTGGTGATTACTTTTGGAAAGATATTTTACCTATGAATCAAAAAGATATAACTTTAGGTAAATGGTCACCAAATTAGGTAAGCCAATTTCTAATCATTCAGGTATTTTCAAATAATGCTTATGAAGTTGAAGAATTGACCCTTGAAGGTCGAATTATGAGAATAAATTATAAGTACTTGAAAAAGTACAAGCCTATGCTGCAAGAAATTTGAATAATAGAAGAATAATACGTCGACAATAAAGATGTAAAAATGGAATTAAAACTGAAAAAGTGCAAAAATGGAAATTTTTCGTTAATATAGTTATACAATGGGAAATTCAAGTAAAATATTTTAAATAAGAAATTTGGCCTTAATATTCTCAAGATGTTTCTTTGCAAGTGTGATATTTGTGTCACTCGTGGAATCTTCAAACGTCAAGGCTTGAACTTCTTCGTCTAGTGCATAAAAAACATCAGCATATTGAAGACCAGTGTTGGCTTCCTGAACTAGTTTCTCTTTAATGGGTTCCATTCTTGAGTTTTTGATCTCAACTTTATTTTTTTCCTCAATCTTTCTTTGTAACTCTTCCACCTATATAGTCCAGTTCAAAATATTCTCAGTGCAAATGGCCTCTTGAACTCTATCTTCTTTGGCTTGTTCCTCCAGCTCATTGACTCGACCTTCATAATAAGTAGCTAAGGTCCATTGTTAAGACATAGCATCATTCTATTGTTTGTGATTATTGGTAGACTCATTATTCATTTTAATGTTCTAAGCAATATAATCAAGAAATGGATCTAGCTCAAGGATGAAACTGATGATGGAATCTGGTGAATCATGATTGTTAAGATGTTTCAACAAGGTTTTGATATTAGAGACAATAACAGGGTTGTCTTCAATGGTCTGAAATAGATCTACATTAAAAACCTTCACTTTCAATTGTTGAACCAATGCAACAGAAGAGTTAACAGAAGGCTTGTTGTATGAAGTAGTTGAAGGTCTTGGAGATTTCTCAATTGAAATATCTCGACTGCCCATAAGATTCTTCAAAGCCTATAAAGAGTTTCTCTCCTTTAGAACCTTTAATTTTCTCGACTAAGAGAACTATCACAATTTTTAGAAGATAAATCCTTAATTTGTAGATGAATGATGGTAGATGCAATAGTCAAAAGAGTTTTTCAATAGCTATTGGTGAACCCTTGAGAAGTATCAACAATCATTGGTTAATCATTTCCAGTATCAGCAAGTTGAGATTCCTCTTGACCTTGATCTTATTGGTCCTCCATTGTTTGATCATCATGTTCATGGTATTATAACATTGGAGTATTGTCAGTTGGTTAGTTGACTATTGTTCACGATTTGATTATTTGGACTGGGTGATTGGTGTTGTTCGCTGTTGATTTTGACGAACAACCGTTGGTTTTCCAATCTTATTAAATTGGTTCACTTGCAGGATCAACCACACAAATCCTAGGACACATGTGTTTTTCGACAAACGTTTTAACTCTTAACAATCTTTTGGTCTCACTTTTATTAAGTCCTTTATGTACGGATAATTTGACTAAGGAAAAGAGTGAAAGTTCTGGCGAAAACTAAATAAACTAAACTTGGACAATGCATAAAGTAAATGTCGAAGAATATAAATGACTTGTAATGTAAAGGAATTGTAAAGACTTTGAACTTTATTTAAATTTTGATAAAATAAAATGGTGTTGTTTACACGTACATTTCCAGATAAAACTCTTTTCTCAAACAGAGTTACTTCGAATATTTTTTACAGGAATTTTGTACAAGTTTTTCACACACTAATTCTAACAAGAACTACTCTATTTATATACAAATAACATAACTGTCACTAACGTATAAATCTTAAGACTATGACATTTGGCCTTCGGCATTTCTCTCTTCACTGGGTGCTTCTACGCATCTTTCTGCCAAATGTAATAACTCTTGAATATGAATTTCTTTCTTTGCGTCGAAACGACGTGTCTTTTCAAGTCCATCGAATTCGTCAAAAAACAACATCATTATCTAAATTTGTCAAAAAACCTTTTCTAAGTGCATTCTTCAATTTTTTCTTTCCCTGCCATATGTATATCTCTTCCATTTGTCAAAATAAATACCATCTATACATGGCGTCGAAAATACTCGTCTACAGGTGCCCAGGGTTATGAATTTCTATATCAATGGGTTGGTGTTTAGGATTTTGGAAATCGAATGCCCCTTATTGTCACTCGATAACTATTTTCCCAACTAAATCTTCCGTCATTGGTTGTGGAGAGGGAGAATCTTCTAGAGTTTGGTTAGATGTTGGCACCTTATGAACTTATGAGGCATTGATTGTAGGAAGAGGAATGACAGAAAGAGGAATCTCCTATAAAAAGATCGAATTCAAAGGATGTTGTGAGATATTAAGATGTAGATCGAAAAGAAAATATAAATAAAACTTAAAGTACCATGGATGTTTTGAATCTAAGGCTTGAATTTTTACTCTATGAACTCTCAGCAGGAGTGGGTTGCTTAGAGTGTTTGGTTTTCTTCCTGGTTAGCTTGATACTTTCTTCTTCTTCTTCCTCTTCAACATAAATCTCGATAATATGATTCTTTCTTGTTTTCTTTGGTGGACTAACCTTAGAGGCTTGAACCTTTTTCCTTTTGGTTTGTCGAAGTGTTGAGGTTTCAACAACACCCTTTTTCTTTTTTGTTGAGGCCATAGAATCCTCTTTCCAACTACTCTGATATTTAGGGGTATGGACCTACGTGAAACTTCGCTACTGACCTCAGAACTTTCACTATCATCACTTTCTTCCTTTTCATTGTCTTTATCTTTATTTCTCAAATCAAAATGAGATATTTATGATTATGAGTACAATGAATAGCTTGTTTAAAGAAATAAATACTAAAATAAAGTTTGGAGTTTAATTTAAACATGTGTCCTTACACTCTCGAGAGTAACAATTGCTTGCTCTTTCCTTGCTTTCTTTTGACTTGGAGCGATTGTTGTAGAACTACTCCCTCGTTTTTTATTCTAAAAGTAGGAACATGGATAAAATAGGATAAAATGACCCTATTTTCATAGAAGAGGACGAAGGTTTAGAAAATATATATGTTTTGCTTTCTTGTAATGGTTGGATATTTCATTGCAGTTGGTTGTTTCAATTTCCCTTTGCTTCTTCGACCTTTTTGGAACAAGGGGTATAGATGCAAGATTTTGACACAAGTAAATAAAGGGAAACATAAAGCGGAGTTAGTGAGTTTACAAGTCCATTTATTTCATCTTCTTGTATAGTAGATATCACTTCAACATGATCATGATCAATTCTTCAATGTTGTGGGAAATTGTGTATATTATACTTAGTCGAAATTACTATTTGGGTAGATTTTTTAATTCATTATTTAAAGCTAACAAAGACCCACCAGGAAACTAGTCTGGAAATGGAGAGCAAAAATATAAGCCAAATTCAGAAGTGGGTAAATATGGGAATTTGTGAAGATGAAATTCTAAAGTAAAATCATATATGTCCTTTATATAAGGAGCAAAATGAAATTGAGGAATTTTTTCAATAATTTTTTGTTTAAAGTGTAAGTTGTATCGTAAATAGTTCGACTAATTTGACATGGATTATACAAAGTTTCGAAGTAATGTTGAAAAGCTCGAATATATTTGATGTGCATACCTCGAATTTTCTTATGTTTACTATGCTCACTAGAAAAACATTTGTTAGGTGTTAAAGTATAGTCGAAGTGTTTGCAGTAACATGAATGTGAAGAGGATGGGAATGGTCTTCTGAACCATTTTGGCCCATGGCTTCGACTGGAAAATTGTGCCATAGTGGAAAATTTCTAGAGTAGACAAAATGTCAGTTTTTAGAGAGGGCTCAAAAGTGGAGCTAAGCCAAAGATGCAAAATCCAAATAGGGCTAGAGACTAGGAAGTTTTCCTCGGGGTTAGTTTGTTCCTTGAGGTAATAAGAAGCAATTCCTAAAGACTTATAAAGGCAATATAATATTAGTTTACTAAAACAAACATCCTTCTTCTCATGAATCTAGGTTGTAAGAGATGTAAATTTCTTGTCTATTTGGAGAGAGATAGAATAGAAAACTAAATAGGATAGTTATAGAGTGAGGGAGGAAATGTGCTTATAGTCAGTAACTTCCTTTGTTTTGTCATGATGGTCTTTTATGTGGTTGCTGAAGCTATGATGGTCGGAAGTAAAATTGGGTTTGATTTAGTGTTTATGAGTGGAATTGAAATTTTCCCCAATTGGTTGAAGACCAGTAATAGCAACAATGTCGAAAAGAGTGGGAGTGACCATTCCACATGGTAAATGGAAGCGTTAGTCGAAGAATCCCAAAGAAAATAGCATCAATAAGCATGTAAGGGTTATACTTGGGTCCAGTCTTTGAGTATTGAATTAAGTCAAAATACCTTGATCTTTACAATTTTGTGCTTTCTTCTTTTCTACTATATGAAACCAACTAAGATAAGTGTCATTGTTGGTGGAAAGAGAATAACAGAACACACAATTGGGATGCTCCATAAACCCCAACTCAAAGCTTCTATATTATAAAGCATGTGGTTTGGTTAATGGTGAAAAGGGGAAAATGTCTCTCATTTGTTTGGTTTCATGGATGATCTGGGTAAAGGGCCTAGAAACGCATGAATAATACTTGTAAGAGAAAAGGGGGTTAATACCTGGGAAGCCCAAATAGTAGTTTTCTCTTTCTCTATTAGAGGTTCTGGAATATAGGTGCAGTTGTTAATGAGGATAGGTCCCTGAAGATTAGCAACAGAAGGAACATGAGATTGATTGCTAGTGCATGAATTAAAAGCCATTGTTTTGAACTTGAGAAGGAAAAATGATAAAAGTTGCAGGAAAAACAAATAAAAATGGAAGCTCTTAGGGTTCAGAGAAGAAGAAGTTGCAAAAAGAAGAAGTTGTGGAAGCAGACTCTTCAATTTCCCTCTAAAATCCGAATAACATTTTTTATTTTTGGATTAAAATTTATTAAATTATTTTCTTTTAAAGCGGTTAATTTTATGGCACGTGGTGGCCTTGTAAGTTGAAATATTAATGGTGGGTGCACGCATATAAGTTGATGTGACGGCTAAGTAGTAGGGGTCATGATGAAAATGACATATGCGGACTGTTTTGAACAATGTAGATAGTGTAATAAAAATGCCGCCTTTCTCCCATATTGCAAGCATGATCGAAAGTGGCATTTTTGGGGGGGCATTTGTTAGCCTAAGATTTTTTACCTAATATGTTTGACAAAAGTGGAGGTGAGATAAAAATTCAGGCTAAGTATAGATATCTAAATGCTAAAGTCACAAGCTCCGACAGGGAAGATTCTCGACAAAGGCATTTAGGAGACCTGGAGATGTTCGTTCGACAACAATAGAAATTTTACAGCAGTTCAAGGGTTGTAGGTAGATACATGGAAGCAATGTAGAGAATTGATTGTTGTCAACGATTATAGATTTTCATGTATACAATTTGATTTAATATTTGTAACAAGGGTTCGTATTTTTCATGTTTGTTATATATATATAATTCAAACATCCAAGTTACTGATATCATAGAATTTGTGAGAAGTGTATGAATATGGATCCCACCTTTTAATCTAAGCATTTTACTTGATTCCCTTTTATTATTTTCTTCATTTGTGTTATCTTTTCAAACAATTTTGCACTTTGTTTATTGTATCTGAGCGTTCTACTTTCAAACTTGAAGTTAACAAGCAAGAACACACTTTCTCAACATTTTTGCACAATATGTCCTTATGATTTTTTTCGAGTTAGTCTTGTTAGTGAATGAAAACTTGTGATTTGATTTACTGAAAACAAAAGTAAACAAGGTGATACCTGTCTCTAGGAAGGAAGACGAATTCATAGACACTTGAACCCCAAAAGTGACGCTTCCGCATCAAATGAACTGGCACCAACCGGTAGTCGCGAGGGTCGATCTCATTCCCTGTAAACAGATGCATGCTGGAAGACTCTACTATGCCTCAGTCATTCTTGTTTGTCAGTCATGTTACCTATAATTAAACCAGACAAACCTAACAAAGCGAGAAAAAATTTAACTTGCATGAGTGATATTCAAAATAAAACCAAATCATTCAGACAGAAAAATACGGAAGTGCATTTTTGTGGTTACCTGCAACTGATAAAAGTGAAAATGTCAAAATGCGAGAAAATCAAAAGGGACAAAATGCATTACTGAATTATGCTACCTAATAATGACTATAAATAACTATATATTGATGTATATCACACAACCTAATGTTCATATTTCTTAAGGCATGTATAGAAAATCAAATGTGAAAAAAACTTGAATTGAAAAAATAACCAAATGTGTAGTTGATGGTGAGCACTTTAATTGATTGGATGTTGAGAGTAGAAATTAACAAACTACTTGAATGGGGTGGAGTATAAATGAAAGTTAGATTGACAAAAAAAGTTGTAAGTGAGGAATGGAAGTGAGAAGAGTTTTAGTGTGTTTTTTCTAGAAATGAGGAAATGGGGTCTAACGCGTATTTAATTAAAACCTCGTCCAGAGGTGCACTTTCGTAAGTTATACGGAGATACATTTCCATATTTTTTTTGGAAAAATGAGGGTATGTCTCACTTAGAATGGATTGAGTGCTGACTAGGGTGCGTTTGGAATTACATTTCTTAATTTCAAAGGCATTTTAAAATTTTCACAATGGTGTGTAAGCACCCCTATGGGTGGGAGAAGTAATCCCCTTATATTATTGAGAATTTTTTTGTAGGAACCGAATCCAAATAATTATCCAATAATAATTTTCGGCATCAATAAGCCATTGAAAATAAGGAATTGGGTTCCACTAAATTAAGGAATTCGTGTGGGAGGTTTCAAGTTTGAAGTTTTAAAAATTGAGTCTAAATGTGTAAAATTAATTATGGCATGTTTGATTTCTCTCTAATATAATTGATTATGTTTATAAAATTTACTATACTTGTAGTATTTGAGTTTAAATTTGATCTCTTACACAAAAATTTACTATTCAATCGACTTTTGCAAAAATCTATCTAACATAAATCACTTTATCTTCAAATCATTATTATTTAAAATTCATTTTACAGAACTAATTCGCTTAAAATCAATTTTCTTCACATCATAACCAAACATACGCTAAGAATAATAATAATGTGTGAAGTCGTGAAGCTTTAAATTTGATAAAGTCCATGTATATAATGCATATTCGATAGAGAATGTTTTTCCCACCCTAAGGGTTGCTCTCACACTCTACATAAAATTATGAGGTTGACTCAGCCTTGGGAGCAGGAGCAGTGGTTCACAATGTGATGCAACTATCTGGATTGTGAGACTTATGCAAAACCAGTTATTATACTATTAACCATGGTATGCTGCCACCATTTGTTGAGAGATGGTATTCTGAGACGACATCTTTTCATATTTCACATGGTAAAATATCCATCACACTAGGCGATGTGTTATTCCTGTTGCATCTTTTGATCAGGGGAAAACTATTAAACCTTGAAAGGATTATCATAGATGAGGCACTAGAGATGTTGGTGACATATTTGGGAGTTGACTTATGAGATGCCCTGAAGGAGATAGAAGACACCCATGGGTGTCGTGTTAGCTTTGGATTCCTAGAAAGGTTGTATTCACAGTAGCTAACAGCAGCGGAGCAAGCCAATTTTGATTATGAGCAGGTTATGCAACATAGAACATATGCATTGAGAGCATACATGTTGTACGTAGTTGGCACGCCAATATTTGTGGACAAGAGTGCCTATTGTGTGGATATGGATTAGCTCAGATACTTCGTTGACTTAAAGTTGATTCGTGAGTACAATAGGGGGTTGCTTATTTGGTCTACATGTATTCCAAGTTAGCTGAAGGTTGTATGTGGAAGACCAGCCAATGAAAACTAGTTGCACACTATTGACAGTAATATATTTGAATCCTGTAGTTTTTTCGTACTATTTTCATAACATTTGTACTATGTCATTATTAATAATTTGTATGTACCATTTCCAGGTATGGATCCTCCAACACTTCCCACGCATATATGGATGGTCATATGTTGATACCTACACTGAGAATATTCCCCGTATTTGTTAATTCGTCTCGTTCATAGGAAATCAAGCGACTGGGTCCCTCATAATGTATCTTAACCGCATAGTAGCACATGATATACATTTTCTATTGTACCACAATCAACATCATGTGTTTCCCTTGGATGACATAGCCTTATACTCTAGATGATTGGTTTATGGATCACATCTGATGTATTCACATATACATGAGTGCTTCATGAGCCAGATCAGGTATATGCAACTTGATTCAAGAGACGCCTCCGATTATGCTCCTCTTACTATGGTTCGCAGAGGTATTGTAGCTCCTAGCGACTAGAGTTATGCATACAACAATATGATATTTTAGAGTGTCACATCCTTAGATGCTCCAAGAGATCTATATATGTCAACTTATCAGTAGATATTAGGGAGGAGCAGGCTAAGGCAGATCATATTGTTGATTTATTTTTTGCATGTCATCGTATTATGGATCTTGCGCATGCGGGTATAGACAATGAAGTATTTCCGAAAGACTCTCTTAAAAGGAACATTGTAGATGTCCTTCTTACTAAGGCATGCAGCGTTACATTACAGTATAGTAGGTAAGGAATAGGAGCCTGACGTACACAATAGTATATTATTTGTATTTGTGATATCATTATCGTTTCTAATTTATTGTGATTGTATTATGTATTCAAGATTGATTTGATTTATAAGTAATGTTATAATGATATCAAAACTTGCATTTATATGACAAAGTGGCACATTATGTGAGTGTTAATATATTAAACAAAGTTAAATATCATATTTTATACAATGTAGTGTCAATTTAACATTTTTGATTTTCATCTTAATTGATATTTCAAATAAATAGAAGTTAATTTTTTAAATTCATTGAATAATTAATATATCTGAACGATACAATCTGGATTCATTAATTATTCAATAAATTAAAAAAAAAAAACTCTTATAAATAAAACCAGAGGTAATAAATGTATGTTTTAATTTATGAAAAAAAATATTATGATGGTATAGTTACAATACATGATCTATTACATTAGAGTATTTCTAAAAACTATCAAAAATTATCATCTAAGGTGATTATGAAAATACATATCCGCAATCTTCTCTTAATCAATTTATATCAAAATAAGAGTGTCTCGGTTAGAAATGTCGAAATTGCATGAGTGGCACAAAAAGTAAATAGAGAATTGCATTTCCAAAATATATTTTCAAGCAAAAAGAGAGAGGTGTTACTCATTTACGCATATATATATATATATATATATATATATATATATATATATATATATATATATATATATATATATATATATATATATATATATTTGGTCTAATGGATGTGTCCAAAACTACACTTCCGACTTCGTATGAACGATCTCGGATTACCTTACAGTACTTCTCCACCACTTTAGGTAGGGTGGGAGAAGCAATCTCCACCCAATATTGTTAGGTGTCTGATTCGATCCGGATATGTAGCAGTAAAATATCAAATAATTAAATTTCGTTTTTCGAATAAAGAAATTGCTAATACACTGGTTTTTTTAATTCAAAATCTTGGTGGGTAATGCATGGATCTTTTACTCCAACAGCATGTCTTAACTTCTTGTGCAACCATATTTGATTTTGCATTTAAATACTCCGTGGATAACGCGAGCATATAAATTGTAATAGCTCTAAAAGTAAGACTAAAGTGTCATAAAGATAACAATTATTCAAAAATGTTGCATCAGCATGCTGCTAAACTTGCTTCACAAAATTTTAATAGTCAATCCATCTTACAGAATATGATTAGTCTCGTCGCTCCTTTTGTATCTCCAATATTTACATGATTGTATACCTACCTCACAAGGAACTTTTCTCTGTAGCATCCTTCAACTTCTCTACTTGCCTCAGAAGAGAGGAATTTCCCTCACATGCCTCAATCAATATAGTCATCCTGGACTCCAACCACCTCTTCTCATCCATGTCTGATGCTGATAGCTTGTTATGGTGAATGAGGTTCACTACCATTCCCTGCAACAGAAGTTCTATCAGTAACTGAACAGTAGCATATATAATAAGTTCATTTACAGAAATTTGCACACACTTGACAACAATTTAAGTGATTAACGCAATATTGCTCGTTAAATGGAGAAATAATAACTTGACAGTTGACACAAATTTGACAACAATTTATATGATTAATTCAATTTCAACATGTGATTAATGTTGTGTGGATTGTTAATGAATATAACAAGTATTATATCTCCTAACTATTCTCAAAAGGTGTATAAGCACAACTTTGAACGTCATCATTAACCACGATTTTAAGGTTTTAAGATGCACATGATATCTATTAACTACGATTTATGTTCTGATATACACCAGAAAATAATGGCTAATGACTTGCAAAATCATGATTAATCGAATCTAGTAGATTATTAATTGGGACACCTGAATAGATTCATTAATCATCAACTGAATGTAGTTAACTATGTATTTGAACAGTAATAACCATTCAAATAACCATTCAAATTGTCAAAAAAATCTCTCATTTTGTTTAACTATAACCTAAACTCTAAACCCTAAATCTAAATCCTTAACTATTAAAATAAGGATGAATAACATACAACAGTCTTAATTTCCACTTTCATCCATGGCAAACAGGCACAAAATTTACTCAATATGTGTTTGGCAGCATAAATTCTTAATGAAGATTTGTCCAAGTTACCCTTTATCCATCAAGGAAAAAGTATTCAAAACATGCTCACCTCATGTTGCTGTTTCCCAGAATAATCCCTCAAGAGAGACCGAGCAAGCTTATTGCGCAGCAATATCTTATCCACAGGGCAGGCATTAAATATGAATGAGGAAAGGTGATGGACAGCAATAGTATATGTGATTGATCCTCGAATCGCAGCCCTGTCAAGAGCATCAGAAACCCATGACTTGGCATAAGCCTCCAAAATCTCTTCATTGTCCTGCAGTGGAACAATACATTATCAGTGTTTGATAGAAATACATATCCAATGAATCACTTGCATGCATTGACAGTTTGACTGCAGGTGAACCCTTCTACAGATGTTAGTGGGAAAAGAAAATTGTCCCTCCCTCAACATGGTATCTAAAAATCACTACTACAGAGGCTATAACCTCTGGTTTAATACAATTTCCATATTTCCCTATCTGTGGCTGGGCTTATTAATCATTGATGACTGTTTCAAGATCCATGTTTTCATTATTATCCTTATTCTTAGAATACTCTTCATGTTCATTTTGAAATCCTTCCCCGGCAACTAAATCTAACAGATGCTAAAGGTGAATAAAATATTAATACAAATTTCTTTTAAAACTTGAATTTGCCCAATAGCTTTTTTCTTTTATCAATTTTAGCTTTGATACAAGAGAAAGAGCTTCTACTGTACTCTGTACCAGATGCTTCAATGTTTTAAAGCACACTTTAAAACCCACATTTTCAACAAACTATAGTTATAACAAAATACAAATGACGGATATATCTTTGACTTAAAAAAGGACAGGTATGAAAAGCATAAGGAATATTCTATGTAGGCAAAGTTCCTTAGTAAAACAACTGAAAATTAATTATGTTTTACCTCTGCAGGTTCAAGGTATCCTTCAGCCCCAGAAAAGCATTTCTCTAAAGATGGCAAAAGTTCAAGAACACGGGCATTAGATAGTGTATTCCAGGTGGCAAGTCGAATAGATGTTTCAACACAGCGGTGTAAATATAGTGAAACTTGCCGTCCAAAAATCAGATCACCATAAGATATGGAAGAAAACTGCTCTACAAGGTCTTCGATAAATATCGAGTAACTCTCGTGAATCTCGGATTTGAATCTCAGGAACTCAATATGCTTTTTATCATCCGAAATCACTTTATTTCGGTTAAGCCTTTCCTTATCAAGAACCTCACCATAAAGATCCTGTAAAGCTTCAAAAGTTTCCCTGCCCTGATCTTGTTCAATTATTTCCATTCCGACAAGGAAATTGACAGATAGTGAATGTAACTTCCATGTCAGTGATACGTGCTGAATGGGAGAAGGAATGTCAGTTCCTTGAAAATTAGATATTGTTTCAATACCTAAAACAAAGAAAAGTCCACATTTGGCCACTTCAAGTAAATTAGCGGGATCATGTGTGTTGTGTACACTACCAACTTTTTGAGGACCAGCTCGCTTGGTAAGGGGAATTGTTGAGATTGGACTAAGGTAAAAGTGGAGCGGAAGTGGTAGGTTCTGTCGAGCCCATTCTATCATTAGAGAGCTACAGCATGGACTAGTCAAAGATGACATGTCTGAGTCCTCATATATCGTATCCAAACGCGCATCCTCTTTTGGAGTGACCCTATTGCCAGAAGAACTACTGCCATCAACGGCTTTTGACTTCACCCTTATAGACAACCATCTGCTCCTGAAATGAGATGATAGAATCCGACTGAAGTGCATGTAGTCGTCTTCTTCATATTGCCATGTAAAGGCTTTACCCCTCTTTTTAAGGAGAAATTTATGTATACAGAGATCGAGGTACTTCAAAATTGAGACATGGAACAATAGATCCAGTGCCTTCTCTACAACAACCATATCCCTAGATCCTGCAGTTAAACATAATCCCAAGGCAGTGTTAACGTGTTGCATGGTCAACGTCGTTTCTTCAGTTTCAAGAATATCTTTAGATGCATTTACAAAAATTTCCAGCAAATAGACAAGAAATCTTGCATCTGTTTGAGCCGATAAAACTGTTTTGGACCAAAATCCTCCACCACGGGCACCCCAGCCAACTCCGACACCTGGAGCGGGTCCTCCTCTGCCAAACATTTCAATGGCCTGCATGTGCTGCCACCCTGAAGAAGCAGAAAACATGAAAACATCCAGCATTGGCCTTAATTCAACCAAACACCTACTAACTATGCCTTCCTTAAGCACTTTTTCTTCTTTTGATCGACTTTGTTCTTCACTTGGGGGATTACAAATGCCCGTCTTGGCAGACCGTATCAGATCATCGATTTTAGTAATAATATTGATCATTCCGTTTAGACAACAGGTGGAAGCCAAAGACGTTTCAATATCACTTGTCTGCCTCAAATGCATTAGTTCCTTCATAAAAGATTCATCATCACCAGAATCTCTTCCACATTTTGTCCCAAAGGCAACTGAAAATCCCAAATGCCAATATGTGATCAGTTCAAGTCCAATCTTTGGGACAAATTCTGGAAGCCATGGCACATGGCCATTAGATTTTTCTAGGCTAATAGCATCCCCCAAGGCCACCCTTTCAAGAACTCTGAAAAGCATTTGAGCCACAGCTGCATATACCCACAACAAAGGAGTCACAGAAAGATCTCCTCCTAAAGTTAAGTCGGTTCTCCCTTTTTCCTGTCCCTGAAACAGCTTAGATACTTCTGGATCACTTCTTGTAGCAATCCACTTTATGCCTAAGTCAACCATCGGAGCAACATAGCTCCAAGACCATACCTCTGCATCATCACTGGACTCTGGATGTTGATTTGTTAGACACTGTTGTGTAAACAAATTTGGAAGTCTTCCGGCCAAAGACTCCAGAACAAGATATGCCTCCCTAGAGATGCAAGTAGATTCATACAAAACATTATTTTTTATAAGTTTTTCAAATGAAGGAACATCCAACCAAAAACACAAGGCAGGGAATATCTGGGAGAAGTAAGACACGCAATATCCATATCGAATGCAGACCATCCAGAAACGCAATTGTTCAATGGTCAGAGCAGACTTGAGTTTACTTTTTTCCTTCCCTAACTTTAGCCAGTCGTCAATGGACAATGGAAGTTGGTATAAATTCCAAGTCATGGCATTGAAGTATCCATTCTTTATAAACTCTAAACAAGTTTTCCTGTCCAACCGAGCTAAGACCTTTTTCAAAATCAAATGAAACATCAGTAATGATTCTCTAACTGCAAATGCAAATATAATTTAACAAACATAACAAGGAAAATAAATAATACATATGAAGCAACCGATAAAATGGAATTAAAATTATGACTCACCTTCAAGAGTTTCACAGATTTTATCATCAAAGATCGAATTTCAAAATTGCCAACAGTAAATCTTTGCACAATTGTCTGAACAAGTCTTTCGCACCTCAGCACTGCATTAGCACATGAAGGTGAATGCCTTACTATGGCAATCAATATAGAAACAATATATTCTTCCAAAGATGCTGAAGGATCTGTCTGCAACCATTAGTAAATAATGAGTGTGACAGTGGAGTACAGATTCCAAAGCAGAAAAGCATCCTTAAATCAATAATTATGTCTTGGTTGTGATCCCATATTGGCTACAGATATGGGCAAACTCTTACTAACATAATTTGGGTAATCCTCATCCCTTGAACTAGCTTTTAGGTTTGTGTTAAGCCTAGCCAAAAATCTAAGATAGTACCAGAATATGTTCTAAATATATTGTTGAGGATCTTGCATTAACTCACACATCCCAAATGTTCAATCCTGAAGGAGTGTGTTGAGGTTGCACATCGACTACATACATAGTCAAAGTTTTTCTTGTAAAATTTGGGCAAACCTCGCCCCTTAGATATCTTTTAGGGTTGAGTTAGACCTATCCCAAATTTGAAGTGTCTCTCTTTACATAATCTAATGACATCAAATTTGTCATCGTGTTTAATTATTTTTTACCTCCAAAAGGTAACGAAGTCTAGGAAGGATCCCCATGCGAACTAGACCTGCAGTAAAATCTTGTCCAGCAACAAATACATCATCTTGAATTGTGTGCTTCTCGTCGCCCTCATTATCCATAGAATCCTCGCTAAAAGGTAGAATATTAGAAGGTTTTGCACTGTACTTCCAGTATCCCCCCTGAAGGAATCCAAGAGATATATCTGGTCTGCTCCTAAAAACCGGAGCAGTACAAATATCCTTGTCACAAGTTGCCATTTTCTGGAAGTAAAAGAAATATAGATGAATCTAATTTGACACACAGAATAACAGTATATGGTTAAAAAAATTCAAATATAGATGATAAAAGGTGTTACCTCAGAGAAATCAAAGTAGTTCTCATTCGCATCACAGCTCAGTGCAGATTGAATAGCCTTTGCACAGGCCAAAACAACAGAGTCATGGTTATCATCGAGACATATCCTGAAAATTTGAAGTATTCATCGGTATCTATTTATCAAAAGGTACTCAAATAAAAAGTAGATCACAACATAACAATGCAATCTATTGGCAAAATTTAAACATAATGACAACATGAAGAATTATCATTTGTGATAATAACAATAATTTGCACTCGGTAGCTTATTAAAGGGCCTTTCAAGAAACACCCACATGTCTCCTTGTTATTTACTATTATAACAAAAGGTATCGATCAAGTCGCAATCTAGATACTCAATCATCTAATTGATTGATACACACAGATAGCAAAATCCTGTATGCATAACACAGTAGCACAAATCAAATAATAAGAGGAAAAGAGCAAATATTTAATAAACTACGTATTAGAAATTTAAAATTTTAAGTTGACATATGTTGTGTCATGATGATGAGTTACAAAAGACAGAATATTGACCCTTATATATACTGATACTAGACTAAAAACCCTAATCAAATAAGAAAACAAAATCATGGAAGACACGCGTAGAAGCTGTTGGACATTGAAAACTTGAGGCAGTGCATAAAGGATTTGATGGCGGTGTGACTTCAGGAGCAAAGCAATCTACACATACCAGATCTAATGGTTGCAACCTTAGCTGAAAGACACATTGGTAAGAAAAAATACAAGATAGAGAGAAGATGACAGGAGAGCATGACAAGAGAGATGGTTAATTAAAATGAAGAAAATAACAAATGAAACAATGTGAAGCTCCAGATTTTAATGGACTTAACAACAAAACTATCACGGGACAGGTCAAGAAGGATGCTGCTACTTTATACTCTTAGAATTTAGGCTCTAGGTAGTTTAACATGAACACTTTGCCTCGGAATTGAACCGAGACCTTGTAGGTATGTGCATGTGTTTTAATGCATTTATTTAAATAAAACATTGGTCTTTAACTATGCTACTACCCAAACCCTTAATAGCATAATATGCCCATTTAACAATAGTAATTTATGCTACCTACATTTATACTTGTTGCAAACCACTACATTTCAAAGACAGAAATAAAATCCCAACAACTCTTCACTTGACAAGTTTTGTTAATGCTCTAGCTATCCTAATTCTAAAGGTGTGCTTGTTTAAAGGATTAAATTTATAATCCTGGGAATATTATTTCCTGTCTATGTGTGTAAGTAATTGGAGTTCTTTGAAAAATTTATAAAATATATTTAATTTAAGTTTTTTTTAAACATATAATACAGTTAAATTAATTTAGAGTGGGAGGTTATGGATGGTTACCTCTTATTCCCATGGGAATGTAAGATTCCCACCCTTTTGCATGGGAATAAAAAATATCAAATTCATGAGTCAAACATATTCCCTGGAATAAAAGATACCCGGATATAATTTGATAAAACTTGAAACAAACGTGGGAATTTGATTTCCAACATGACACATTCCTAGGAATAAAATTTAAATCCATGAAACAAACACACCCTACGACTATCAAACCATTTAGGAACATAAACATGATCCAAAAGAAACAATAATGCCCATGTTTTATATAGTTAGAACAACAAATAGTAACAAAAAATAAATCAAATCATAAATCACAAACAACAAACACGATATTTGTTTATGCTGTTCGACCAAATGTGTATACACCTCTGACTACAGAGCAGATGTAATTCCGTGTTATTATTTGAATAAATTAAGATTGCAGTAGTGTGTTTGTGTGTGTGTGTGTGTGTGTGTGTGTGTGTACAACTGGAGCCTTAAACAAAAATTACCTAAGTGACAATGCAAGCTCTGGTTGAGGACCAAGTGCATAAGTCCAAACAGCCTCCCAATCAACTGATTTGTCGACAACTTCGTTCCCCTTTTTTGTCATATTTCCAGTTCTTTCTTTGCAAATATAGCATAGTGCCTTGTCAAGAACGGATGAAAGGAGATGCAGTGCAAGGGCTCTTTGTCCAGGAACCTGAAAAATAACATTTGGCAGATATTATGTTACTACGTAGAAAATATTATGAATTTTATTTATTATTTTGCATTAACAAATGCAACTCCATCCCAATTGCATCCAAGTAAAACATATATCACATGACATACCACACTTCTAGTAAGAGACAGTGCTTCTTTAATTGTATAACCAGCTGCACCAGGATCTCCATCAGTCCTCAAATAGTCACGTTCACTGATAGTATCTGCATTATGGCTAAGAGAATTGTCATACATTTACAAAGACTCAAAATGTATACTACATCTGAACGTCAACTAACATGCAGCACTCGTCAACATCAGATGGATGTTATCACACCTCCAACCTACTTCTCACAAATGTTAACATCTGCTATGATGAATATAAAACAACAACTGAACAAAGTGGTCTATGAACTTGAAAATATTAGACCCCGTTTATTATGAAAACATTCTGTTTTAATTTAATAAAATTTATGTTGATTTTAACTTGTTAATTAAGACATGTGAGACTCTTGAAAGAAACAATTGTGTTGGAGAGAAGATGAAATCCTAGCTTGGAATGATACTTCTTTTGAAATAATGAAAAAAAAGTTTTTGGCATTTTCAATGTTTTTAAAAAGTACACAGTTTGTTGTTCACATCAAGAGTCTGGCATCTCTTGTTAAAATAAACATATCTTTTAAGAAATGAAAAGAGAAAACATTTTTACAAAGTAAACGGTGCCGTACAAAGCATAGGAAATCAGCAGGAAATCATAGTCTAGAGAGGAACCCTAATAAATATTCTAATTCCTGGTCTAAGGATAGATAACAGGGGACCATAATCCAAGCATAATCCACTTGATAATCGCAGACATCCTATGACCTTGCAAGGTCATGTATCTAAACCTCTCTTAATTTAACAGCAATACATTGTTTACACAATACAGAGTAAACATGAAAATGCCAACTAGAAATGTAGTCAATCAAGAATTAACCACAGACGATTGGAAAGACAGCAGATTTATATCTATAAACAAGGTTTAAGAGTGTGGTCAAGGTTCCATTGCAATCCTTGGTATCATGGAAAATTACAAATATATAGCTACAGTTTCAATTGTGGTAGTGTTGTCGATGACGGATGGCGGTCCATGGCGGAGCACCAAATCCCACCATACCGGCCGCTTTGTGGCGCCTGTATAGCAGATTATGGTGGAAAAACCCGCAATATCGGCTGATATTTATCATTGCGGCGAGGCCAAAAATCGCCATGTATATCCGCCATAGCGGCCATGGCACCGCTATTAGATAAGACTGGCAGTTGCGAATGCAAGGATCATATATAGCATTAATTTGATATTAGAACTCAAAAGTCAGACAAAACATCGTACAAAGAATGAATGAAAGCATACCGTACACATACTCCTGTTCAGTATCAACAACATCCCCAGCCAATGAAAATCGTAACTCCCTAACTGCCTCAACTCTATCGCTCCAAGCATTCCATGAGCTACTGCCTGTGGTGGTTGAAGCCTTTCCGCTAACATCCTTATCATCCATCTGTCTTTTGGATGGTGGCGCCACAACAGTATGGGAAATGCCATCCTCTGTCTGCAGACGTTTACCTTGAGTATTCTGAACTTGTTGATTCACAGATTCAGTAACAGTACCCACTTCTGATTTAAAACTATTGGATTTCTTGTGTTTCTCCTTCCCCCTTTTCTGTAGTACTTTCAGTAACGAGGGATTTATCTTTTCCATTATGTCAGCCTTGGCTTCTGCAATCTCCTCAGCTGACATTTGCTGGATCCGGGCTCGATTCTCAGAATCAATTTCACTCTCAAGAGACGTCGGCTCTTGATCATGTACAAAGTAATTTTTCTCAGATGCGGAACTGTGATCAGTCATTCTATCGGGAAAAACTTGGTTCCGTTCAGCTGCAAATTCTTTTTCTTTCTTGTCATTATAAGACATAGCATGATCAACTTTTTTATGATTATCCACCTTATATGAAGTATCTAATTCCATGGAAGTGGCTGAATTGATAAGAATCTCATCTGATTTATCTAACCGCGGCTTCAAATCCACTTTCATAGACTCAAAGACACTGCCATCGGAATAAGTTGAGATTTTCTTGTCTGTAATCTTACCACCATTTGCATTCTTCTTTTTCCTTGTAGTTTGGCTAGAGGCTCTGACATCATTTTCTAAATCCCGCCCCAAGGAAGATTTATCATCTTGAGTAATCTCTTTCCACTTTCCAAAATCCAAACCCTTTGTTTTCCTCCTTTGTACTGGATTAGCAAAAGCAGCAACTTTCTCAAACCCCATTGAAGCTGCATCTTCCTCGTCTTCAATATCTTTGTCGCTATCATCATTGCCATGATTATAACCCCCTTTACTATCCAGTGGATGCCAATGCTGTAAAATCACCAAATTCTAATTATCAGTCTGAGGAGTACAACTCATACAAAGACACGCTCTCTTCAACACACTCTTCGTGATTGGTTGAAATTCACATGATTCTCACTAAATTAGTGAGTCCCCTTACCTATTTAATGAGACTAATGTGAATTTCACCTAATGAAGAGGTTTCCGGAGATCTAGTGTTAGAGAGTGTTCGTGAAATTGATGCATATTTCTATAATATTGTAACAAAAGTAAAAAGTAATGGCAATGTATTAAAGAAAACTAGAATAGCCTAAAGTTGCTACATATTTTAGATTTTTCTAATCAGAGTAGTCATAGTAGCAGTATCCCACTGTAGCAGAGCAAAGGCTGGCCGCTATGGGAAGAGCCTTAGCGATGTAGAATACTTTAACGGGCGCTATAGGGTAAATAGCAGGATAGTGGAGCAGATCGGTTTCAGGCCGCTATCCTTTTCCCCTCTAAAAAAACCGAAATTACCCCTTAAATTTATAATGATTTAAGAGTAATTTTGGGGTTTTCAATCAATTTTGAGTTGAGAGTCAACCTTATCTATCATTCTTTCTTAGTCGTTTATGCACTTCAAGAGTCATGTGTGCCTTGATTTATGAATATTTTATGAGTTGAACTATTTGTCTAATTTTACACTAAATATATATCTATAATTATTATATGTAATTTGTTATAGAGAGAGTGTTGGGGTAGCCCCTATAGTAGAAAAAATAGTGGCGAATAAACTTCGGTGATTTGGACATGTAGAGAGAAGATTTTAGATTTTGTGGTAAGTAGAGTAGATCAGATGGAGAGGGGTCAAATAGTTAGAGGTAGAGAAAGACCTAGGAAAACTAAAAGTGAAGTTATTAAGAAAGATCTTGAGCTTAACAATTTAGGTAAAAGCATGGTCCTGAATAGCACTTGATGGCGGAAGTTGATCCATGTAGCCAACCTCACTTAGTGAGATAAGGTTTGGTTGTTATTGTTGTTGTATATGTAATTTGTCCAAAAATGATCAAATAGAACGGTCATCCAGCTCCACGCAATCCCACTTTTAAGTTTTGTTTGGGAGTTTGGAGGGGAGGTGAAGGGAGGGCTTTGAAAAAAATAAAAAATTTAGAGAAATTTTTTATATTTTTTATATTTTTTGAAAGAATGATTTTGTATAAAATGATAAAAGAGTGTTTATCATTAAGGTATTTTTAATTTTCGGAATACTAAAACAATATTGATTATATTTGAACAATTTTGTCTAAACTCTCTAAACCCTTCCTCCAATACAATATTTTAGTTCCCCAAATTAGGGGGATTTTGGATCATAAATAAAAATAAATCCTCCAAAACCTTCGCCACCTAAATCTCTATTCTTTCATTCAATCCTTCCCTTTTTCCAAAGCTCTCCCTCTCCCAACTCCCAAACAATGCGTCAGGGTCGGCCGCTCCGCACCGCTAACGCAATCCCGCTATCTCACTTTTGTCGTCGGCCACCAACGCTATCCTGCTATCCCACTTTTGGAGTCGGTTGGCCTCTATCTAGGAATGACTACTCTGGTTCTAATATAACCTAGATTAGCTTGCAGATTAGAAACATCTATAACAATGCAATGCAGAAAAGTCATACAAAACTCTAGATTGTTCTACTTGTAGAAACATCTTCTAACACCTACAAACACAAATAGACAACTACAAGTTCCTGAAAAAACTAATTACTATTGTATTGCATCTTGCCCTATGTTACTAAACGCTCAACTACTAGTTCCTAAACTATATTATCTAAAAGTGCAGCAATAACTTCTCAACTAAAATAAGTGAATATGAGCAGAGAGCGTTTCATACCTAACTTATAAGCTATAAGCTATAAGCTGAACTTATTCTAAAACGTAGTTTAATGAGAAGAACAGTTACTTACAGGACCGTGAGAACGATGACGTGCAACGGGGAACGGAACAACGGTTGGTTTAGGAAAAGAGTAGAAATTATTGGTTTTGCTTTGAGAGTCACCGTCATCGATACCTTTTTCGACGATGGAACCAACCAATTGAAATGCGTTTTCTTGATTAACCGGTAATGTGCTTGTGTTGAGTATTTTCACCTTCTTGGGTTCCATTTTTTTGGGGTTTTGTTTCTCCATAGCTTTGAAAGGGGAAGAGAAAATAGAGGGAGGAAGCGAAAGCTTAACTCGTTTCTTTCAAGGGGTTTGACGGGATGCGGGTTTCCTACAGTTTAAGTTATCATACACTCGTAAAGTATGACAAAACTTCGATCATTCGATCCATCTTACGGTTCAGATTAACTTTTTTGTTTTTGGTACAAAAATTAGGTAAAGGTGCATAATGAGTTGCAATCTTTAGTCCATGAGGCATGAACTATTAAAAAATTTCTTATGATTTATATAATTATTCAATAGATTTTTTAAATTGCATTTATATTTTTTTAATTCTTATAAATATTTAAAATATTAAAAAGTTATTTATTAGTTTAGATAATTTCAGTGTTATAACCGTAAAGGACATCGCTTAAGGACTGTCTCATAAGAGACGATGTTGGAATGTCGTCTAAAGGGAAGTATTGTCTCGCGCACAGGACTTTTCAATCGTCTGGTAGTGGTAAATGTGAGATAAGAAGTTCCTAAGATAGAGAGAAGTCGGGGTCAATAATTGATTCATGACTTCTTTAAGAATAAGGATTTAATGGTGTACCACTGATTGAGTGGGCGGTGATCCTTTCCAAGAGAATCCTAGGCTATATAGACATATATAAAGACATTTCCTATGTATGAGAAACAATAATCGCTCAGTTTGGGTAACTTCTCCATTGACTTTTTGGGTGACTTCTCCGTTGACTTTGAGATCTTGCTCTCCAGGATCATTATCGACGGCGAATATTTTGGTTGCACTCCTTCCTCGGTCTCCATCGAGGCTGGGAGGAGGAGTTTAGTGTTTCTTATTTTTATGTTGGTATTCCAGCCAAAGAGTCGTGCCTTTTTTCTTCCTGGTTGGTTTCAGGATATCAATGCGAGTTTTTCTTGAATCAACTTCTTGAACTAAATTTTTGCGATAATGAACGTTGTGAAAGGCTTTCTTATAGGCGATAAAGGCTTACTTCAAAGGCGTATAATTTTTCTGTCAAATGATGTTAAACATGTTGTTCAATTGTTCGTTAGCACCTTGCCTATTGAGCCTTGCTTGGAGAGTTTGGAGGTCAGGCAAGTCTTCATGTTACATAACTGAAAGTGGAAGAAGAGTCTTTAACATATTTGCTTGAACATATATGGCTAATTGCGAAAATTGAACTAAATCTGGAAGCAGTAGGATGATCGTTTAAGGATCTGTGACATTTTGCAACGATGGGAGGTGTGGTTGATTCCTTACTGCTAGAGCGACAACAACGACTTCTCGCACAGTGGCGGATATGGTTGCCTTAGATCCAGACATCATCAATGGAAGTAAGAAATGAGACATGTGAGATTTGAGGAAAGGAGATTGAGATAATGCTAAATTGAATCCAAACATGATAGATATTTGTGTTTGATTGCCAATACTTGCTTCGATGATCGGAAGAAGTTACGAACTGCGAGTGTTGGGAAATGAATGTGAATTTTGTGGAAATCATAAGAATCAGCAGTCGACTCCCACAGACGGCATCTACTCCATTTGAGAATCAAAAATAAGAGGTCAAACGACGGTGTTGATAGATTGTAGCTTCCGGCGCAGAGAAGTTGGGGACCTGTACGATTAAAACTCCAACACAACGCATAAATGTGAGGAAGAAGAGTGAAATGAAATTGTATTTGAAACTTATTACTTGATTTTAATGTCTTCTCTATATTTAGTAGAGAGGGAGTAACTAACTCACTATTAGTAAGGAGTTGTAGCTCGATTTTCGTGGTCTTTAATCACTATCACATTTTTGTTACTTTCTGATTTTTTTTTCCTGATGAAGTTGGTTATGGAAGGGAAAAGATATCTTAAATTCACCCCTCTTTGCATAATGTTGTTTAGCATATGCCCACATGGTTTCGGATCCCTTTACAAATTATTTCTTCCTTAAGTATAGTGCAAATTTGTTCTTTTTTATATTAGTGAGGTTTCTTGATTTGGGTTTGGGAATTAAATGAGTGTTGTTAAGATAGGATGAAGTTGTATTTTTGTGTTTTCATAATTTTTTGATGTTTATGATAGGTATGAAAATCTATTGTTGTTTTTTGTTTGGTGTGCTCGCAAAGATCTTACGACATTTTGCCTACGTACCCCCAAAAAGAGAATTGAGGGATCATAGCATCGTAATTCCTCCTAAAAGGCTAGAGATAGGAGGAAGGGTTGATTTGTATCCTGGTTAAAGCATAAGATGTTGATGCTCAAAGTTTATATTTGTGTCTTGATCAAAGCCCAAGATTGAAGCTAAAAGTTTGTTTGTGTCCTGATCAAAGCCCGGGATTGAAACTAAAATAGTTTGTTGTAACTGACAGAGGTGCTTGAATTGCATAGCTAAAGTCATAAGTTGAATGGGTGTCTTGATTTGCATAGCTCAAGAAAGGTTGAATGGGTACCCTGAATTGTATAGCCCAAGGAGGACTGAATGGTTGACCTGAATTGCATAGCTCGGGAAAGTTGAATGTTTAGCTTAGTTAAAGTCCAAGAATATGATTGTAATGAGTTAGCTAAGTTAAAGTCCAAGACTATGAATGTATTTTTCTGGGGATTAGCTTAGTTAAAGTCCATGACTATGGTTGTATTGTGATTAACTGTAATATGTTTGACTTTTGTGCCTTGATTGAAGCCCAAGGTTGAAGTTAAGAGACTCAGTAGAGATAATTTATCATATTTAAAGAGGGAAATGTTTGATTTATGTGTGCCTTGATTGAAGCCCAAGGTTGAAGCTAAACAAAGAAAACTGACTATGTAGGAAAATTTTATTTGTGTCCTAATTTGGAAGCCCATGTGTGAAGCTTATTTGTGAGAGACTGACTATTGATTGTTTGTATCTTATATGAAGCCTAAGATGGGAGGCTGAAAATTTGAGGGAGACAGACTCTGTATGAAAAGTGTTTTGTATGTTTTGGTTGATAAAAGTTTGAGGTCATTAGACATTCCTTTGTCTAGGGAGGTTTAATTGTATAAAGCCCAAAAGGAGGCTATTTTGGTCATCCATCAAGGAGAGGGAGACTACTGTATGTGTTTGATTCTAAAGGATTTGTTCCTTTGATTTTAGGAAGCCTTTGAGTGTCCTTGTGTTTAAGCCCAAGAGGGGGCTAGATTACCTATAAGAGGCACATGGGTCCTTAAACAAAGCCCGAGAGGAGGTTGGGGAAGGCTGAGTGAATTTTAAGCCTAAGAGAAGGCGCCTTTAAGAGGCCTGAGCGTCCTTGAATTAAGCCAAAGAGGAGGCTATGTTTTGCCCTAATAGGGTTCTAAGTTATTCAAAGGGTGGTCAGGTGACAATAACTCGAGTACTTAGGGATTCTAGTAGAGATACAAATATATATACAGTAAAAGATGCATGCAGACAAAATAAATGTGTCACCGAATGTGTTTGAAATTTTTTTATTTATGTCTTTGCTATGGTTTGAGTATTCTTAAATGTTTCTTAAGAATGATGTTGGGAGTTACACTAGGAAGCAGAGGCCCAAAATCCCGAGGGAGAGAGAGATTACAAATATATTTTATATTGTATTCTCTTTGTCACTAAGAAGTATTTTATTATCTTTTCTTTAGTATGAGGTAAAGAAAGATAGTTTTGGCAAACATCCCTAATCTAACAAGCAACAACAGTTTAAGAAAACATCGAGAAGTTAGAGGGAGAAGAGATGGCTCAAAAGTCAATAATAGGTTTTATACATAAGGATGCCTATGGAATTTTTTTAATTTTTAGTAGGGCTTTTAAGGAAAAATTTATCTACCGCCTAGAAAGTAACTTCAGCTGGTTGTGAAGCTCAGTTTACTGTAGGTGTATTAGATCTTTAATTTGAAAAAGAGATGGGACTTGTAAACAAGTGGCACAATATCTTTGATTTGGAAATTGAAAATTGTTTAAGAAAATAGTTGGAGGATCAGGACTTATACGAAAGCTTGGCGGGGTTTTAAAACAGACTGAAGAAAGTTTAAAATAGAAGAATGGACCCTAAACACAAAAGATTCCCCATGACACAATTACATAATTCATTTTAATTAAAAAGAATTTGATGTGTCAAGAAATTCACAGAAAGATATTCACATATAAAAATTCAATGCGGTGAAAAAGGCAATCGCGTCAAGTTTTTGAAAATGGATCACATGAATCCTAATAGTTCATTTTTAAAAAAGGGATGGGTATTACACTCTAATAGAGGCCCAAAAGTGTGATAAACATAAATTTGAGGGTGATTAAATCAAAACCCTAATTTTGAATATTTTAAATATTTAAAACTTTGACAAATTTCAAACATAAGTGAAAAACAACTTGAAACCTTGGATCAATATTTGAAATTTTGTATTTTATTCATGGGATTACTTGAATATCATTTATGTTTGAAAAATCAAGTGAAAGAAATTATTTTTAATTGTTAAAAAACAAATAAAATTAATTATTTATGAAAATATAAAATATATTTAAAAATATATACTTTTTGTGGTTTTTTCATGGAATAAAAGATTTAAAATATTTTGAGAATTAATGAAAAAAGAATCATTTAAAAACTCAAAAGAATCAGAAAGTTATTATTTTTTTAATCAATTAAATGAAATGATAAAAATTCAAAAACTCAAATATTTGAAAAAAAGGTGTCAAGAACATGCCCAAGAACACACGTCATGGTTGTTTTGCCCGGATTTGTAAAATCAATCGTATCTCATGGAATAGACATCCATTTGAGATGAAATAAACATCAAAGTTGTGTGTTTTGTTCCCACGAACACAATGGAACACATTAATTTCATTTATTTTAAGTGTAGAGTGAAAAATCAGTGATGAACACTGAAGAACCCTAATTTGGCCCGAGACTCGTGAAATTCTACATGAGGATGATTTTGTGAAATTGATTAAGGGGAATTACTTAGAATATGACTACACAAACATGGTAAAAAGATAGTAGAGAAAATATACATGGATTGAGAGATGGCCAAGTTTGAGGTTTACCTGAACTTGGAGTTGCAGCAGCTGAGGTGATTTTGAACTGGAGGTGTTACAGATGACTTGTGATGATTTGAACAACTTCCTTGGATGATATAGAGTGTGTCTGAACCCCTAGACATGATTTCAAGTGGCTGGATAAAGTTTTGATCTTCAAGTTGCAGAAAGTATGCCTTTTTGAGGTTTTGAAGAGTGATTTTGGGTTGGAGGTGTTTCTGGGTTGGTTCAAGTTTTTGAACACCTCAGATACATCATATGTGATGTGTTTGAGCAATTGGTTTAAGCTTGTTGTGGCTCAAACTCAAAAACCAGTGATGTTTGCTCAAAATATCAAGTTTTGAGTCTTTAGGAGTGGGAGAGAAAACTTAGAAATCATAGGATTTGGTGTAAGTTTTATGATCAAATGAGATATCTATTTATAGGAAAACATGTTGAGATTGCTTATCCCTTAAGTCTTGAAGGGATAAGATCAACATTGTGAGTCATGGCTTGCCATAAAATCTCTTAAATGGTGAAATGATGAGATTCCCAAATGGCTCAGCTATGCAGTAGGCTAATTCACATTCCTCAGTTGTTTTGAACTTGGATTGTGGACACATATTTCTTGTTGATCAAGAAATCCATGAATATGCCATTTTGGAGCATGGTGACTATCATACCCTAATTTTTTACCCTAAGATTTTTCGCATCTCATCTGCATTTTGCATACAAACAAGATCACACATTGGTTCGTTTATCCTTCTCAGGTACAGGTTTATGCCTCACAGGGGATCGTCGTGTTTTTACTCGCTTTTATTTGTTTATATTTACTAACCTCTAACCAAAATACAAAAAATATGTTGCAGTTTTCTTCTTCTATGTGCTGCAGTTTTCTTCTTCTCTGTGTGCGCAGGATTTCAAAGACAGGGCAGTGATTTTAATTTAGATGTGGTTGTTCAGTTACGATTCGATTCAGATGGATGTTTGACCTAATCTTGGTCAAACTAACAAAAGATTGTTTCAACTGCAAGTTGTTTGTGCCAATGACTATTTCTCAGACAACGTGTATTCAAATTCAAGTTGTCGTGCGTTAAGATTCATCAGTTTATCAAGCAGCATTTTGTGTGAATTTTGGTCTCGATTGAGTGTTCGTCAGTTCACCAATGATTCATCTGAGGATTTATTTTCCTCAACATGGATTCGGATAATCAGGGAAAATTCCAGACAAATCAAATGCTCATGCTTCAGTTACAAGTTATTCAATGGTTCAGGAGTGGTCGTGTTTAGCAGCTTGTGAAAAAAATCAGGAGTTAGTTGTGGGCTTAAGACCAGATTTAATCCATATCCATTCATATTTTGATCTTTTTGTCATCTGATTTATCTCGATTATTCTTTTCATTCTATCCACTTTTAATCCATTTTTATATTCAATTCATATTTTCCATCCATATTCCAATTTTAATCTCACATCAAATTCTTTTTCTATATATTTCCATTATATATTTTTTTAGGAATTTCTATATCTATCACTTTCTTTTTTATTTCATATTTCTATCCAAAATCATTTTTATCAATATCCATTTTTCTCCACAACAATCAAGTCTATTATATTTTTTTAGCCCACATTAACTCTTGTGAAAATATTGAAGAAAACACGAAGCCCATATCCATATGGCCCATTGTTTTAATACAATTTACAAAACAAATAGGAAAAAACAAAATTATGCAGCACGTGACATTCACTTTTCACGCTGACTTTCTCCAAGCCATTCTACAGCCTGCACACGTGAACACACAAAAACGGAATGAAACGCAAGCCAACTTTTTGCATCATTTCAGTGCAGCTCATTCTTAACATCCTTTTCACACACACAAGTAAAATGCAGTCGGATTTCAAATGAAAAGGCAGCATAAAGAAGCCCCACACGCGGAACTCAGCAAGCGCAAAACGTAGTTTTCACAAGCCAAACACACGCTTTTGAACATCAATAAAACGCAGTGAAACATGAGTAAAACGCACCAGCCTTCACAAAATGCAGGAGACTTGTGAATGAAACGCACGACAATAAGAATGAGCAAACACGCAGATTCATGACTCTAAATTCAATCATCAAAACGCAAACGGAAGAAATACAAAACGCAGAAAAAAAGATTAAAACGCAGCAACATGAGATGTAAACATGACTTCTCCGTGAGTAATTGAAACGCATCCAAAATATGCACAAAACGGCAACACGACTTCTTCCAATTTCTTCACTCATTCTTCTATAAATAGAACACCTTCTTCAATCATAATTCAAGCTTTGAAAGCCTCACCATTAACCTGCACAAATCAAAGAAAAACTTCAAACTAATTCACACTTCACCTTCAATTCGTCTCATATTCATATCAAACTCACCGCCATAGATCCTCAAATTTTTCGCCATCAATCTTCAACAATAATTCAATTAGAACAGATCAGTATCGAAATCATCTTCAAATCTCACCTCAGTTTCTATCAACAATAAATCCGACGAGATTGAAGAAAAAGGGAAAGGAGAAGATCGCTTAGAGGAACAAGAAGACCGCTTGGAGTAAGAAGAAGAGCGAAAATCAGTGATGTAAGGAACGGTACAGTCGGTTGATTGAAGTGTGACGACGATTGTTTTTGGCGCGATTTGGTTTTGTGAAGAGAAGAAGGTGAACAATGCCTTATGCGTTTTTTAAGAGATGAAGAAGAATACCTCTTTCCATTTTTTTCGTTTAATTACTTTCTTTATTTTAATTGTTTTTTTTATAAGAAACTTGTTGTGTTGGGCTTAATGATGTGGATCCAAATTTCTATTCACCACTCCTTCATCTGCGGCATACCCTTGGCCTATCTCTTTTTGTTCTTTTTTTTAGATTTTCATTAATAGTTTTTATTATTGTTATTATGAGTTTTCCTCAAAAAGAATAATTCTAACATTTCTTTCTTTGAATTTTAAAATTCCTTTTCAATTTGGTTAAGTTTCTTTGAAAAACCTTTAAAAAATATTCTAATTGTTTTTTTTATCGATTTTTTTTATTAAGATCCATATTTCTTCTTCTATTATTTTTCTTTTGGTCGATGAGATCTCCAATTCGATGATTATTGGTTTTCGAAGATGTTTAATCTTCATTATTTCAAATCTATGGATGAATGGTCATTTGGATCATTCTCCATACATTGGGATCGTGATAGGTTGCATTCGATAATTCAATGTGAAATCTCGATTAAGATTATACCGTTACCACTTTTTCTTTTCGTGCGACATGTTTTCGGAGGATGATCCATTATATCATTTCTCTAACATGTATTAGCACAAATATTTTCCACCTTAATTGGTGGTGGCCGACCTTATTTGTAGGGTAATTACTTTGTAAATTACTCAGTGATTGCTTAATATAGACCTAAACTTGTCCCGAATTCGGAGTAAGATCCAATTGGATCCGGTTGCCTTGCGATTTTGGTTATATCTTTTTGGTTGTGGTTGATTAAGTTCACCATACCATTGTTATGTAAATATTATTATACTATTAATATACTAACATTTTAATTCACTCGCACCTTATCCTCTTTATTTCAATCTCTCGCTCCTTATCTCTTTTATTATGCTTTTATTATACTATATCATTCATCATATTGTTTATGTTTATATTGTTATTCTTGTGATTTTTCCTTTGTCCATTTGGACGCAAAAACATTAATAAAGGATTAAACATCTTATAAACTTGCGACTTTAATCTTTGGACTATGGCCACTATCCTTAGCATTTGACTTGGAGTTTTGGACTTAGATTTTAGGATATTTCCCTCTGCTTGAATTATCATGGATTGAAGACCTTAGCCGATTTGGTTCACTTGTTCATTAAGATGGAAGTCCTATTGTTTCGAAGAATGTTTACCATACGGTTTGGTTGTTCTTCCCTTAACTTTTACTTTCAAGTCTTAGGATAGTCCCTTCATCTCCTCCCATCTTCTTAAATTTTCAAATCTTCTTCCTATTTTCAAAACCTTCTTTTGTTTTCAAACTTCAAATGTTTTCATAATCAAACCTTGACTTAGGTCAAGCGGTTTTACCTTTTCATTTCGTTTCTTAATAAATGCTAAACCACATAAGCATATCGAAACTTTCTTTTCAAAATACTTTAAAAAATGCAAAACTCATTCAATTGTTTTTGTGCCCTCGTGCACTTTTCTTTTCACATGTTTAGATATGATTCATTCTTTCTAGCGGAATTATTCGCTAAAGAATGACGACTTATCTTTACATTTTAAAATCAATTCAACATATTGTTTCTTTTCACATTTTGTACCACGAACTACGAGGTTTTGATCTCGCATTGCACTTTGTGGATACGTAGGCATGAGATAGATGTCTCTTCAAACACAAAAATCTTAAAAAAAATCTTTTCTCATCTCTTCAATATCTATTAAACAAACCATTTAAAAAAACAATAAATATTTCAAAGGGCTCCCGTGGAGTACCACAAACATTTTGGGTGCGTAAAACCTTCCCGATTTGTAACTTATCCCCTTACCCGTTCTCTACTTAATTCTTTTAGCTTTTTGCTTTTAGATTCATTAGGATTTTATTCGTTCTTTTTTCCTTTTCCATTTGGAATAAAATAAAAGCGTGATGGCGACTCTGTTTACTTTGAGTTAAGTTAACCAATATTTTACACTCATGATTTTACCGCTACAGTGACCATTGGATCAAAAGACATGTGTTGAAATTCATAAATGCCATTTATGGGAATTCCTTGGTGCAATCGTGAATTTGTAGGTTTGATAAGGTTTGAAATGATTGTTAAGATGCTTAAGACCACTTGATCTTATCCTTTGACTCACAAAATCAGAATTCCAAGTTTTGTGAAAATCTGTTTTTGGAAAATTGTTTGTCAAGGTCAGTTTGATCTATGATTTCTTCATGCACAAGCAAGATCTTTTCATGCCAATTGGTTCTTTGAATTGTTCGCAACATTTGCAACAACATTGGTGTTTTCAAAAGGACCCGAATCAACTTGGAACTATGTGAAAAATCCTTCCAAGTTTTGATGTTTGGACTGATTTTGTACTTAGGCATATTTTGTCTAAGTGTTGAAATTCAGTTTTTTTCTTGATTTTTATTAATCTCTAACTTGAAATCCATAAGGAATTGAAGTTTTGTGTAGTTGAATTATTTGTAGTTTGTGGCAATATATTTCATTTCAGCTTTGGTTCACCAAAATTTGATGCTTGGATCACAAGGTATGATGCTTGGAAGTAGGGTACTTGAACACTTTTTCTTATAACTTAGAAAAATTTCTAAGCTTCAAAGATTGCCCCTTTTACAAGTTATCTTCAAATTTCTGATTTTTTATGATCAACTACTTTCATGCACCATATATTCTTGTAATATGGGTCATAAGCATCATTTTGGGTTAAAAGTCAAACTTTGACTCTTTGGTCCTGATGGAAATTACACTAGATACCCCTGATTTTCTGATTTTTTGACTGGACATCCTCTGAGGTATTTTAACCTTATGAATGGACTTTCATGATGTATATGAGCTAATTAAACCATTCCCTTTGGTATTGGCTCTTTTCCAGATGAAATTTTGACTTTGGATTCCCAGATTAGTTAGAGACCCTGATTTGGGCACTATGAAACCCTAATCTTGAAATCCTTGATCTCTTCACCTCTTGAACTTGTACAAGGCTTGTAAAATTCATGTTAACCTTTACTGATGACATGTGGAGGCCTTGGCTCCTTTTTCCATGAAAAAATTCATTTGGAGGGCTCACTTGAATGAAACCCTAATTGGTGATACTGATGACTCGGGGCCCAGATCATTGAAATTTATATAACTCTTTGAAATGTCCTTCATCATTTGAGATTCATTAACCTTTTGATGGTGATTGAAAGGTTGAAAATATTATGTATTAATGATTGGTCCTTTGTCTGAATCCTCTGAGAGACTCAGGAATCCTGATGCATTACGGAGATACTGTCCAGACCAGTCTAACATAGTCCTTAAGTCAGGCGACTTTCTCTGATGAGGTATATATCTTAGGATAAAAATTTAGGGTATGACAAGAGTGAATTACATAGAACCATTTGATGTTTTTCATCTGAGATCTTTGACGATCACTAGAATGATAATCTACATGGATTAGGAAAATTCTTGAAGAAATAACACCATTATCTGACTACTGGTCAGAATCAATATAGTTGGCTTAAATCTAGCTTAATAGCATTGACATGAATCCATTTAAGAGACTTATGTCGTAATATAAACTTCAATTCATGGATAAAATGTTTGTCAATATCGATTTTATCAATAACTACTTTAAGAAGGTATGATTCACTAGCCTCTAATATATAAGTACCAGAACCAATAACATCAATTTTTTCAGCGAATAAGTTGACATAATATATATATATATATATATATATATATATATATATATATATATATATATATATATATATATATATATATATATATATATATATATATATATATATATATATATATATATATATATCACTAAAAAAAACACATATTTACATACTAAAATGATCCTTATCAAAATGATTTCAAGAGTTTTATAACAACTGTCTTAGAATATTTCACATTGTCATTAAAAAAGAATGAAACTACAACATTCATTACTACAAATACTATATTTTATGACGAAGTTTTTACCTCAGTTATTGAAAAACCAATGTATAATTTTTGGACTCATTTTTTTTTATAAGAAATTATATTCAATATATTTCATCGGTTATTCTAAAAACTGAAGGGTAAACCTATTAAGTCTACATGCTTCAAATTCCATCAACCTCGGTTTATGTTTTTATCTCATTAAAAATGGAATTTTCTTGAATATTTTATTTTTAATCTAAAAATATGCTACTTTTCACCTCGGTTTTCTTTCCAACCGAAGTGAAAATGTTTCTATGATATATATAATTTTAGCTAGTAGTGCCTTCTTGAATATTTGATTTTTAATCTAAAAATACGCTATTTACTTTTCACCTCTATTTTCTTTCCAACCAGGTAAATATGTTTCTCTGATATATATATATATATATATATATATATATATATATATATATATATATATATATATATATATATATATATATATATATATATATATATAGAGAGAGAGAGAGAGAGAGAGAGAGAGAGAGAGATAGAGAGAGCTTTAGCTAGTAACATTCTGTTTCATTTGTCTAAACAATACAAACACAATCCTAATGAAGAATCATAAACAATGAGAGTCATAAACACATATCATCTTCAATATGAAGATGTTATGTGTTTAGTGCTATCGTTTCTTATTTAGAGATCCTAATCATTTTATTTTATTTCTTCTTTAAAGATCTGGTACGTCAAACATCACTACTAATATTGTTGTTGTTGTTATGGTGTTGTTGAGATTTGAAACCCTGGAGTTTTTATTGTTGTTAATGAGGTTGTTTATTGACATTGTTGTTATTTATTGTCGTTATTATTTTTGATATTGTTGTTGATGTCGTTGTTGTTGTCTTGTTGTTTTTGTTTTTGATATTGACATTGAGATTATGATTTTTTTGTGATTCTTTGTGTATTTCTCATCTTGTTCCGTTGAATTGAGTTTATTATATCTAGTGTCGATTGTTTGTTTCACTAACCCCTCTTTTAACATATAACCTAGTAAATTGATTTTGGAAATAATCATATGCAAATTTATGTTGTATTTGAAACTTATCTTACACGGATTAATTATTTTTTAACATTCTGCAACTCATCGTTCATCTCATGTTGTTTTATAGTTAAAATCTCTCTAATACTTCTAGTTTTTATTTCAACTTTCTTCCATACTTGTTAATTTTTAAAAGCATCCGTTTTTATACTTTCTAAAATAAATTAATTAGTATAAAATGAAGTGTTGAATAAAGAACTTGAAACATTGGAGAGTTTATTACCATAAAACAATGTCAAATGAATGAGGAGTTGCAGAATGCTACAAAATCACTAATCAATATAAGTTGATCTTCAAATATAACACAATTATTCATATAATTATTTTCCTATCTAACTTTGAGAAATTATATGTTCAGTACAGGATATAGTGAAATAAACAATCCTAATTAAATTTAATAAATTCAAACTTGTTTTAGCCCTCAGGTTTATGAGATAGTTGGGGTGAAAATATGGTATACCCATCGGTGAAATTACAAAATCGAAGGGACATGTGTTTTTTTCATTTAAGAATTCTAAAAAAGTATCACTGGGATCGAAACCATAACATTTTCACTTACCTGTCGATTTTTTTAAAACCAAGAGATAAAATGTACACTTTTCATGACGCCTTTTATTACCTTGCCTCTATAGTCGAGGTTAAATGCATTTCGCGTCCGAGATTAAATATGATTTTTCTAGCTGTGATTTTTCGCAGTATAATTATAAACAAAAACTACAACATTTCAAATAGATTTGCTATGAACTATTTTATGTGTTGTACCTTATGAAATAATCTAGAGAAATGTTATTCTTATGTGACACATACACCTTATAATTATACTATTTTCTTTTATTAGAATGTTTAATAATTAATTTTTCTTTTTTCCTAACAAAAGCAAACACATATCATATTGTATTTTATAATGTGTAAATAATTGGTGTTTGATTTTTGTGTCAAAATAGCAACCCTCAGTTATTTACTATTAATTTTTTTTATAAGAAAAATTAATTAGAAGGGAGTATTAGGCGTATTCCAACCTAATTACAAAATCCATCAATACAAAACTTCACAAGAAATCACAAGTATGATAGACTCACTAATAATAAGTACATACACTCTTATTCATATTAACCAAAACTAACCACTGTAACACGGTGGGAGAACTGACTTTTAGTCATGTTGCGGATAGCAAGAGTCGCCACCGACTTTTATTTTATCCAAATGGAAAGGACATAAAAGAACAGGAAAGACCTATTTTTAAAGACTTGGGTTCGGGGGGTAGGTTATATAAAGGGAAGGTGTTAGCACCCTGTATATCCATGGTTATCCATGGGCTCTTAGTTACTTAGCTCACTTAAATTGTTTTTGAAGAGTGTAGTGTGTGATGAGAAATTTTTCTAAGTACTTTGTAATGATCCTCGTATAGATGTATACAAAGCCTTGTTTTGAAAAATATTTAAGAAAGTATTGTGAGGTGTGAAAAGTATTTTTGAAGAGTGAGCAAGCAACTAAGAGATACTTATCCTAGATTAAGTCTTTCATATTCTCGTATGTTCTTTTAATGGTAAGACTATCCCTATTATTAAGGAATAGGTAGACATTACCTTGGATGTGTAAGAGACAAGCATAGGGTCATCGTATGGTCATAGAAAGCAACTTAAGGGGGTGTCTTTAGCAATTCGTAGGGACTATCATCATTTATTCGAAGGGACAAGATCATTATTCCGTAGACAACCTCGAAGGGACTTGATCTTTTAGACTGTATGGACTTGATGATTTTATGAAGGTACTTTGCTTAAGACACCCCTATATTCGAGGGACTTGACCATTTTTAAAGCAACTGAGAGGGGTAACCTAGGAAGTGTAAGATGGCGATCAAAGATCGACTTACGTGTGTGAGTGTTTATATTCAAATATTTAGCTTGTTTAAATTAACTTTCTAAGTTATTTTTAATCACATTTAGGTTATACACACCCTAAGATTACTAACCATACAATAAAATATTTACAAAATATAATAAAGACGGAAAATAAACCTACAAGTATTACATGGCTTTAGCAGATACATAATAATCAAATAAAAATAATAAATAAACAATAATAAAATATTAGCAATAATAAAATAATAGCAATAATAATAATGATAACAATAATGAATAAAGAAATCAAAGTTTAAAATTTAAAAGAGAAATTATTTTTTAGGTTAAATAAATATTTTTTAGAGATTAATTAAGAAAATATAACAAGTTAATAATATAAAGAAAAACATTAAATTATTTACATAATAATAGAAATAAAAGTTAATATATTAATTAGGGTTTAGAAAAATAAATTAAATTTTTAGGGTTAAATAGAAAAAATTAGGGTTAGTATTTTAATTAAGAAAATTAGGGTTAAGAATTTAGGTTTAAAGAATTAATTAAAACTTAAATAAATTATTTACAAATTATATATTATAAAAATTATGTACAAAATTATTATAAAATTAATTAAAATGAATAATCAACAAAATTATTGGTTTTAATATTAAACAAATTAATTAATATTTAATAATTATATAAAACAAATTAAAACAAGTGATAAAAAGAAAGGTGAGGAGGCCTGGTTTTGATCCCAGGACCTCCCCCTTACCACAACAAAACCAAACCACTGGACTAGCACGTGCTAGTGACTAAGGAACGAACCCTGATCAATAAATATACAAACTGATAATTATGATAAAATAAAACAAAAAATTGTAAAACCTGGGAATCGAACCCAGGTTCATTGATTTCCACACGCGTCTTCCTTACCAACTGAGCCACTGCATCATTTGTGAAATAAGATACAAACAATTAATTAAATAATAAAACAAAATTTAAAAATCAAATTTCGCGCGCAAGCTTCATCTTCTTCCTATGTCCGTCGTTTTAGACTTTTAGTGACACTTTTCCGTCACTAAATCTTATAGTGACAGATTCCCTTCGTAGCTATAGGTCCTGGAAATTCAAAAACGTAGAATACACAATATAAATTCATTCTAATGGTTCAAATCAATCAAAGCATGTCCTCTAAGTCCAATTAAGGCCTCAATTTCAAACGAAATCACTCGTAGCTAGGGTCCTTGATTTTGGACCTTCGAAACCCTAATAATGGTATATCATTGATCCTGCACCAAAACTCAAATCAAACCAACCAGAAACATTGTAAACATCAATATGAACAACAATATACAATCAAATTCCATTTAAACAACACATATAATAAAAATCAAAAATCAAGATTTCAAGTTCAAATGTGAATTCAGTTTATGCATTCTTGAATGGTTTTGATGCTATTGATGACTGGAATATGTTATGGAAGCTTCTAGGAACCTTTTTGTGTGTTCAAACCTATTGCAAACCTCTTAAATCAAAGAATCCGAATTGAGATTTTTTTTGTGAAAACTTGGAAGTTTGAAGCTCCTCTTTGGCTGCTGATTTTCGTCCCTTGTTATTGTGTTATGTTCATGTACATATAGTGAATGAAATTAGGTTAAAAACATGTCCCTTCTTTGGGCTTTTGGATAACTTGATGATGAAGAAAGATGTGATTCAAAATATCAAAAAAATTCCAATATATCCTTGCTATTTTGGTTGTGTCTGAAATTAGATCATATCAATCGGTCTTGAATGAGGTTTATGAGCTTCTAGAACCACAATCCTATCCAAATATTTGATTTATATATTTTATTTTGATTTAATTTGCATTTTAATGAATAAAATTCAAATAAATACTAAATAAAAAATAAAAAATCAGATAATGCTTGGTTTGGGTCGTGCTTGAGGATATCATGAAGATTGGGTGGTAATTTGGTAGGCCCATTTGGCAAAAATTGGATTTAAGGCTTCATTTGCTTCACATACCTCCCAAATATTTCCCAACTTTGCAAAGGCACAAATCCATCAAATTTAAGGCTATGAAGGTGTTCTTGGACATTTTAGAAATCTTAGAGAGTCCTCTAACCAACCTCCTTGTTCTCATGTCCATATCCTTTACCATTTTCAAACTATGCCCTTTGGAAGATGTTGACTTTTTGTTGACTTTTAAAATGACCTATAATGTTTTAGCTCATACCTTCCAAATGAAGCATTTTTGGGATTGGCTTGTGATACACAAAGTTGTAGCGAATTAAATTTGCTTCAAAATGAGCCTTGGATAGAAATTTTTTGATGAAGCATGTGAAAGTTATGGCTGGTCAAAGTTCAGTTGAGTTTTCCTGTGAAAACCCTAATTTAGAAACTCCTGATTCTTGATGATCTGAAATCTCTTTGATGAATCATGAACAACCCTTGATCAAATGATGAATTTTACTTCATAAACTTGATGTTGGCAAAAAATCATGAAGTTTGACTTTGGTTTGACCACAGTTGACCTTAGTTTGACTTTTTAACCACTTTGACTGATTTTTGTATATCTAATCATCTGACTGAGCAAACTTTTTGGGAAGGCCTTGAAACTTGACATAGGGATTCTTGAAGAGATGTGGGATGTTATGAAGCTCACTTGAGGCCTTGGAAGTCCATTTAGCCTGATGAAATCCAAAACCCTAGTTTATGGTGCATTGCTTAGGAGGAGGCTTTGTCTGAGGGAACTTCCAAGTTTTCTGACTAATTGTGAACCTTGTGAACCTCTTGGGATACCTTGTGAACCTTGTGAACCTCTTGGGACACCTTGGTACACAATTCCTTGACTAGGGGAGGGCAAATTTTGGGGTGCAACAACCACCACCAAGACAAATTAACTTTCCTTTGAGAAATAATCTCCGGGTTGCATATCTCATCATCGAAGATGATGCGATTCCTCAAAAGCCAAATAGCCCAACAAGTGGAAAACCACAGGAAAAAGTAGATTGAACCGAGCAAATAAACCTCATCTAAATGAACCACTCCATTAAAAACTCATTGAGGTTTGTAGCATTAAACCGCTTAAGACCTAACCAATTAAAGTCACGCTTCCAAACAAGTCTAGATTTTACACAATCACTAAAAATGTGGTTAAAATCCTCGACGGCCATAAAATAAAAAACACACACACATATAAACACATAATCATGCGGATCATTGATAACATTGCGAATTAAGAAGTTGGACCTAGTCGGTAATCTATCAATCAATATGCGTCAACCGAACACTTTAACTTTCAAAGGAATAGTCGTTTTCCGTAATAAATCTAATTCTATCAATAAATTTCTAATCCAAAGATAATACATCTTCAAGGATAAGATATCTATGGTAAAAAGAACTAACAGGAAAAGAATTGTCATCACTCCAAGGCCAAAGCATACCATCATTTTCTTCTAATTTCAGTTGCATCTGGCTCAACAATTCGAACAACTCTGCATATTCCTGCTTGACCATATTAGAGCTAGCAAAATTTATAGAAGGGAAATCCCAAGACCAAACAACGCCATCCCAACTACCAGCCTTCATAATAGATACATTTTTCACAGCAGCATCCGCAAATAGATGCGGAAATGCAGTCAACAAAGGAACGTTTTCTAGCCAATGATGCTTCCAGATCAAGATCTAATCACCCCTTCCAAGACCGAACATAAGGCCCTCTAGAAAACTACCATGATGTTTATCATCCATAAACCGAGGACTCCTTATGTAATAGAGTCGCCTTAATCTCTCTGTATTTGAATCTTATGATCTCATATCAAATAACATACCTTTTCTTCAAGAGTCTCCAAATCCACTTCACCATTAAAGCCTTGTTAAACTGACGGATGTTGCATATTTCTATATCATATTTCTCTTTATAACAACATACAGAACTCCACCTTACCCAAGCCATAGCCGATTTCTCCGATGTTCCTGTTGCTCTCAAACGTAGTTGCTTAAGAATACTAATTATTTGTTAATGGTTTTCAAGAAAGGGTGTCACATGCAAGTATACATGCTTTTGAATGCAACAAGTGATAAAGTAAAGGTCGAACCCACAAGGAAGCGTAAGTATTTGAACTAATAAAGCTACAATTTACTTAAGAAAGAGAATATGAGAAAGGCAACAAAATAATAAGATAATTAATGGCAGATGTCACACACAAACAATTAACACAGTAAATAATAAAAGTAAGGAGTATAAAATAGTCAAGAGAGTAGTTGATAGGCTAAAATCATTTGTATGGTTTATGTTAGAAAGTATCCATGATGTGAAGTGTCGTGCCTCAAAAGGTCAGAACGTGATTGTAACACGGTGGGAGAACTGACTTTGTCGTTTTTGTTTTCACAAAAAACTATGTTACGGATAGCAAGAGTTGCCACCGACTTTTATTTTATCCAATAAAGAAAGGAATAAAAGAACAGGAAAGACCTTTGAAAAATATTTTTGAGTTTGGGGGGTAAGTTATACAAAGGGAAGGTGTTAGCACCCTTTGTATCCAGGGTTATCCATGGGCTCTTAACTGCTTAGCTCATTTTACTTTGTTTCAAAGAAAATAATGTAGTGTGTAATTAGAAAATATTTTCATAAAGACTTTAAATTTTTAATGATTCTGGTACGAATGAATACAAAGTGTTTAGTTTGAAAGTATTTGAACATGTGAGGTGCAAAGAGTATATTGAAAATTTATGAGCAAACACTTAAGAACTACTTACCCTAAATTGTAAGGTCTTTCTTATTATTTTTTTTCTTTATGGATAGAACTGTCCTTAATATTAATTAGTAAGTAGTCTTATCCTTGGATTTGAAGAGACGAGCGTAGGGTCATCGTACGGTCATAGAAGGCAACCTTGTAAAGGTATCTTAACAATTCGAAGGGACGATAATCATTTTTCGTAGGGTCATTGAGGGACGAGATCATTTATTCGTAGGAAACTCGAAAGGACTATGATCTTTATATCGAAAGGACTATGATGATTTTATCTTTAGACAACCGTGCTAAGACACCCCTACGTTCGAGTGACTTGACCATTTTTGTAAGGCAATAAGAGAGGAAACCCCATGGGTGAATGTGTGAGAAATGTGTTGTATTCAGTTATTTTAATCTTTGATTAATGGGCTAAATATGTTTATTGTTCACACACATTTTTTCACACCCTATTATTACTAACCACGCAATTAATAATTTACGGAATTAAAAGCAGAAAATAAACCCTAGACTATTACATCATGGGGAGGGGGTACACATTTGAAATCAGGGGAGTGTGGAAAATAAACTCCAGGCTATTACAAAGAAAACAAACATCTTATACATTCATTCTAATAAATATAAATAACAAAGAAATTAAAAATCGAGAATGGATAAAAACGAGGAAATATAGAGAATCGGATAAAAAACGATTAATTGAATTTTATTTAGAAAACAAATTTTTTAATGAGTTTTTTTATTATAAATTTGGAATTATAAATTTAATTAAAAAAACTTGGTATTTACAAATAAATAAATAAATATTGAATATTTTAATTTGATGGTTAGTTTTTAAAAAAAAGTTCAATTATTAATTAAAAAATGATTAACTATTAACCTAAATAATTAATTAATTAAAAGAAAATAATAAAAATAATTAGAAAAACATAAAAAATAAGGAAAACAACAAAAATAAAGGGGAAGATCCTGAGATCGAACCCAGGTCTCCAGCTTCCCAAGCACGCGCCTCAACCACCAGGCTATGGGCCTTCATCTGTAAAGGAATATCAATTAATTATTATATTATAAAACGAAATTTCAAAATATGAAAAACGCACCAAGCCTTCATCGTCTTCCTCATCTGTCCAGAATCTTTACCTACGGTTTTGTTTCGTGGCTAAAACCTTTAGTGACAGGTTTTTCCGTCACTAAATCCCATGCATATTTCAAAATATCAAAACAAACATTGTTAATACGATTTAAAGGCATATATCACTTTCCATTTTTAAGTTATGAGCTTTGGAAGAAGTTGACTTTTAAAAGGACCTGTAATGTCTTGGCTCATATCTCTCAAATGAAGCATTTTTGGCATTGGCTTATGAGACACAAAGTTGTAGGGAATTGGATTTCCTTAAAAATGAGCTTTGGATGGGAAATTTCTAATGAAGCATGTGAAAGTTATGGCTGGTCATAGTACAATTAACTTTCTCTGTAAGAAACACTAATTTAGTAACTTCTGACTTTTGATGAATTTGAGGTTTCATTGATGAATCATGATCAACCCTTGATAAAATGATGAATTTTACTTCATACTCTTGATGTTGACCAAAAATCTTGAAGTTTGACTGTATGTTGACCACAATTGAATTTTTGACCAAGTTACTCGATTTTTGATTATCTGAGCATCTGACTAACCAAACTTGTAAGGCAAGCCTTGAAACTTGACATGAGGATTCTATGAAGTATGTGGGATACCATGAAGTCTATTTGAGGCTTTGGAAGTCCAATTTACCTTGGGAAAATCAAAACCCTAATTTAAGATCCATTGCTTAGGAAGAGGCT